>PVIA01010622.1:0-50423 GCA_004024845.1 Tonatia bakeri
ATCTGATAGATTGCTTATCTCCGTTTCATTCAGCTGTTTTTCTGGGGTTTTGATCTGTCCTTTCATTTGGGCCATGTTTCTTTGTCCCCTCATCTTGGCAACCTCCCTGTGTTTGTTTCTATGTATTAGGTAGAGCTACTTTGACTCCCTGTGTTGGCAGTGTGGCCTAATGTAGTAGGTGTCCTGCAGGCACAGCCTCCCCTATCACCCACATTGGGTATTCAAGGTGTCCCTTCATGTGGGCTGAGTACACCCTCCTCTTGTAGTTGAGCCTTTTTGCTGTTGGCCGATCAGTGGGAGGGATTTACCCAGGCCAATCAGCTGCAAGAATTGGCGGTAACTAGTGACCACCAACCTCTATTCTCTGTGGAGGATCAACTGCACAGGGGCAGGACAGTAGTGTTCTAATGTGGTCTGTAGCTATCCACTGGGTGTGCAGGCTCTGCATTTCAGGTGGTACAGGCCAAGGTTAGCTCCCACCTTTGTTTTGCTCGAGGCCACCCTGCCTCGGCTATAAAGCAATCTGAGATGGTTGCTGCTTGTGCTGGGCTTGGAGATTCCCAAGCAAGGCCAAACTGTGAATCTAGGCTGGCTGCTGTTAGTGCCATGTCTGGGGCCACTTAGCAAGAGATACAGGGGCTGGGGGCTCACTGAGACTGCTGTTCTTGTTTGAGAGAATTTAGGAAATTGTGCAGCATGAGCCAAACCATCCATTCATATGGAAAAATCTGTTAACAGCTTGGGTGGGACAGAACCTCAGGGTATCTCCAGGATGGGGCAAACTGTGTTAGCCAGGTTTATGGAGTCTCAGATATGGCACCCACCTGCGGCTCTGTAGCTCAGTGGGGGAAGGGTTCAGAAAAGGGAAAGTGGCCTTTCTGTCTGGGAGAAAGCTGTCCCCTAGCTCTCGCCTTAATGCCAGACCCCTCACTTCCTCCCTATATGCCAGGGTACCTTCTAAGCTGCTATTCCTGTGCTGGAGCTCAGAGGGAGTGAGTCTGAGTAGATGAGTTGGAGTAGACGAGTTTGTGTGTGGGCTCTTTAAGAAGAACTGCTTGGGACTCCAGAATTTTCTTCCACCCACTGAGTCTCCACTGTTGTTTATAGCCAGATGTTATGGGGACTTACCAACCTGTCACTAGAATCCTGGGTGTTGGGCAGGGACTCCTCACTCCCAAGATATCCCTCCTGAATTTTATTCACCACACATGTGTGGGACCACCCATTCTGTGTCTCCACCCCTCCTACCAGTCTGGATGTATGTGGTTTCTTTAATTCCATAGTTGTCAGACTTCCATTGAGCCTGATTTCTGATGGTTCTGAGTGATAATTGTTCTATAATTTAGTTGTATTTTTGATGTGGTTGTGATTGATGTGGTTGAGCTGTGTTTACCTGTGTTGCCATGTTGACTGAAAGGAGGTCTGGTATGCATTTCTGTTGGGTACATCCAAGAATGGAACTGATGACTTATGAATGTCATCAACTTTCATAGATACTGCCCAACAGTTTTCCAGTGATTGTTCCATGTACTGGCCCATCAGCAAGCAGTATCTGAAATCTCTGGTTGCTTCACTTACTAGGCAGACTCTTGACACTATCTGTCTGTTTTACTTTAAGCATCCTGGAGGTATCTCATTGTGATTTTTTAATTTCTGTTTTTCTGAAGATTAACAGAGTTGTGCACCTTTTCATACATTCATTGACCATTAGGATCTCTCTCTTTTTTTTAATGAGGTTGTTCAAGTATTGTACCCATGTTTCTATTGGGTTTTTTTTTTCTTATTGATTTGTCGAGTTCTTTATATATTCTAGAAATAAGTCCTTTTCAGATGTATGTAATGCAAATATTATCCCTCTCTGTGGTCTGCCAAACATAAATTTTAATAATAAAAGCAGTGGAAACCTCAACTTCCAGCTAAAGGAGACTGGCTGAGTAAATAACATGAAAATCCATATGTGCTAATATGAAAAAATGTCCAAGATGTATTTGTGAGAACTGTAATGTGCCTTGTTTGTTTTGCTTTTTAATTTTTTTATTTATTGATAGATTTGAGAGAGAGAGAGAAACATCGATTTGTTGTTCCACTTATTTATGCATTCATTGGTTGCTTCTGATATGTGCCCTGACCAGGGATGGAACCAGCATCCTTGGCAGATTAGGACAGAGACCTAACCAACTGAGCTACCGGGGCCAAATGTGCTGTATTTGTATATTTAAAAGAACATACAATCTTTAGGAAGTACAGAAGAGACTGCCATCACATTTGACTCTGAGGATGGGGGCTGCCTGTTTGGGAAGAAAAGCTTACAACTTGTCTGTTAGCTCTTGTGTTGTTTAATGTTTACCCTGTACATGTTAGCTATTTTCCATCAGTTTTATAAATCTAAACAAATAAATGTGGTGTTTTGACACTAATGAAACGGAGCATTTGGTAAATGCATGTTTTGGGTGGTTTCGTTGCCCTGCAGCTCCCTCGACGAGGCCACCTACGAAAGACTGGCAGAGGAGACCCTGGACTCCTTGGCAGAGTTTTTTGAAGACCTTGCAGACAAGCCTTACACATTTGAAGACTATGATGTCTCCTTTGGGGTACCTCTTCACTTACTTCATTTTACTGTTTCCTCCCTAAGAATTTTAGCTCACTAAAATAGAGAATTCCCCTCTCGCAGAGGTAAGCGTCCAAGAGCACGTGGTTAAGGGTGAGACCAAAAGACCAGGGTTCACGTTCCAGCCCTGCTGCACCAGGCTTGTGACCTGGGGCCAGTCACTCGGCCTCTTTGACCCTCATTTTTGCTTAAAAGTACAGATTCTCCAGCCTCACTCAGTGCCCGTGTAGAAAAATCAGAACGGGACTGGGCGTGTGTTTGTCTCCTCGGGCAGACATGTGGAACACTGAGCTAGACCGCGAGTTCTGAGCTGGGTAGACACTGCCTGAAGAAATACCCAGACAGCACTGACATGGGCCCCCTCCCAGGAGATTCTCATGCAGTAGGTCAGCGTGCATTCATAGGAAGCGTATGTTTTAAAAGTCACCTGAGATTTCATGTGCATCGCTGCGTCCCACGCCTAGGAGTTTTTATTCAGTGGGTCTGGGGTGTGGCCCAGACGAGGCATTTGGGGTTTTAAAGTTTTGAAATCCCCACTCCAGTTGATTCTAATAGGCAGCTTGGGTGAGAACTTCTGGGCTGGAAGAAACTTGAGCCCCAGATGGTGGAAGCCAAGAGAGTGCTGGTCGGTATCTGCCGGCCACCAGGTGGCAGACTTTAGCCAAGGCCTGCCTTTGGGTTTAGAATTACTGCTTGGGACTTAGGGAGCAGTTCTTTTTTGCCATTGGGAGTAATCCCCTTCAGAGGTTAATCCTCTAGACAGCAATTAATTAATACCAGGAATATCATGAAGTTTGCATTCTGGGTTAGACCGTGGAATTATTTAGGAAAACCAGCTGTCAGGCTAAAGTGATAGAGATACTATCGGATCTGGCTGATGGGGCGCTGGATAGAGAAGGGACTCCCTCATGTGGGGCAGCCAGCAAAGTCTCAGAGGGGTCAATCTTGGTCGTAAGGAGAGTGAGGGACTTGGTAAACATAGAGGCAACTGGGCAAGAAAGGAATGAATGCCTTCCAGGTGGTTTTAATGACTACTGTCAGCAGGAAATGCAGCGGTACCCAGGCCGGGTTTAGAAGTGCCTGTGCAGACAGCCTCAGAGGCAGAGCCTCCTGGGAAGCGTTACAAACCGGCCTAGCCAACCCGACCACCTGTGGGGTGATTAGAGATGGGGAAGTTACAGGTCCCCTCCTCCTCTAGCTACCAAGGGCTGTAGCTGGAGGAAAACCGAGTCCCGGGCTAAACCCTGCCATACGTGCAAACATTTATTAATATGTCACAAAAACAGCCACAACCCCTGTTCTTGTAGGATCGGTGAAACTCCACCTTGGCCCAAGTACTTTGCATAAATGTTTCATTAGAAGCAAATCTGCCAGTATTCCAGCAGCTGGATCCTGTTGACCTCATTGAATCCAGCAACAAAAGCTTCTGCTCAGTGGTGGTCACAGGACCTTATTCAGTCCTCCCTTCTGTGCCTCTTTCAAGAGTGACTCAGCTGCTGGGCTTTCCAGATCCTGTGACTGAGTGCAACCCGCTCCTACCAGGGAAGAGGCACCTTGAGTGTCATTCTACTCACCAGCAAAAAATTATTTCTAGCAAATTATGTGCTAATCAGGAAATTCTGTAGTGTAGATGAAGAAAACTAAAAGAATGGAGTAGCTGCCTCTGTAGTTTGGATTTCCAATTAAATACTTTGAAATGCTAACTACCCTAGAGTGTGAATTTCTAATTGGTCTTTCAGGGGCTAATGGACATATTTTACATATAAGATAAATCAGTTGAAGTACATTATAGGCACCCATGCACTAGAACACCCATAACACTATTGCTTGAGCTTTCTTGGAATACAGTCTCTCCCTGCTCTCAGGGTTCTGGCGGAGAAAGAAATTTTACCCTGCCCTCCTAGGTTCTTTCCGCTGGTCTAATAAATCTACATGAGACAGATTAACCAGAGGAAATAACCAAATTTAACTACACACATGTGCATGGGAACCCTACACATATGGGGGGTCACAGACCCCCATACATAAGAGATTCAGGGACAGACCATTAAAATGAGGCCATGTATGGCTCTCTGAGCTAAAAGGAGACAAGGTGCGTTGGGGCTTCACAGGGGAGGAAGGTCATTGCAGGATGATAAGAGCAAATGTTTAGTAATTAGAAGTTTGCACTGCTGTATAGCTAGGTCATAAAAAGTTATTTCTGATAATAACTGCTATTATGGTCAAGGCCCCAAATGTAAATTATTTAAGGGAAAAATAAAAGTTTCTTGGGGCCACAGGGTCAGTTGCCTTCAGTTCAAACCAATTTACATGCCAAAATGGCACATTTTGGGGTGGCCTGTTCTGAACCCCTAAACGTCTAGTTGGATGTCACCTCCTTTGTGAAGCCCTCCTAGGTGTTCCAGGCAGACACCACTGGTCCTTCCTTACCCGTGCTCTGAGGATGACTCCATGGAGCACTGGTCACCCGTGTTCTCACTGTCTGCTTACACATCAGTTCTCTGGCTAGACTGAGTTCCTTGGCAGTAGGGACACTGTTCATTCTTGGTACCCCAATGCCTGGAGGAACGCTGCCCAGTAATAAATGTTGAGTCACTATGTAAGTGAAGTGGGGCCCACATAATTTTTCTAAAACACACTTTCATTGGTGCTACTCAGCATTTATAGATACTTTGCTAACTTGCTATTGACCAAGTTGTCTGATCCAGATATACCCAAGAAAGCAGACCAAGTCATCTAACCCAGATATACCCAAGAATGCGTTTGTTCTTTCTTTCTTTTTTATGAGAATTTGCTTGTTGCCATGCTCTTCATGGACTATGTTGTTGGTGTATTACTGCTGTAGAGCACAAGTTTTTTAACCATTTGAGGTCAGGAACCCTTACAAGAATCTGACTGCTTTCCACACTCTCCTGAGAAAAACTTCACACACTGGTCTGCATAGTTTCATCGTTAGGGTGGAGGCCATTTGTAGACCTGAAGACCATCTCTGGGCCTCATATTATGGACACTTGCTTCATATTTTTTATTGTTTTTCCTTAAGGGTGAGATGGTGTCTGTTTTAGGAGTGTGGGAAACCACATATATTGGGTTGGCCCAAAAATCTGTTACCTTTTTTTCATAAAATACAAGACACATTTTTCATTTTCACCAATAACTTTATGGATTTGAATATTTTGAGTATGTCAGCTATCTTCCTATTGGCTTCTAGTGGGTAGAGGCCAGGGGTGCTGCTAAACATCTTGCAAAGACAGCCTCACAGCAAAGATTTGGCTGGAATGTCGGTAGTGCCAAGAAACTTCGCAAACCACTTTTAACACATTCAATCAGTCACAGCACCTTCTCCACACACTGCACAAATCTTTTCTTGCATTTTCAGTTGCATTTTTACCTTTTCTTGAAATAATAAAGCGTAATATGCCAAAAATGTTGTGTATCTTCTTCATCTTCAATAGTAAAATGGCTACACACAAATTCACCAATTTTGATTTTTTTTTAATGAACAGCTGTCACAATACAATCTAACAATTGTTTCAAATGAAGTTAAAAGACAACTAGGCACTACTAGAGCTATTGTACAGAAAAAAAAAATGTAACTTTTTGACCAGTGCAGTACATTAAGTCCCTAACTTAACGAGCTGCTCCATATATGTCTATTTCTATAAATCAGTTGTTGACAACAGAAGTGGCTATTTTTTGCTTCCACCTGTGTAGTGCTGATATTGATGGGTGGGAATTAATAAACCTCAGCAGCTGTGGCCAGGGTCTGTTCTGATTGATTAGTGCCCATGACTCAGCAGCTGCTAAATATTTTGGCTGTCTCTAATCCTCTCACCACCACCACTCACGCCCTGCATTTAAGTCTGCCCACACTCCCAAAATAGATTCAGATTGCTTCATGAGGAATAGCAGTAATGAACAAACGCCCTTGTCATCTGGTCCATTACAGACCGTTTGGAAAGCAGTAAGAACTCCTGGTGAACCAGTAAGGCAGCTCATTTCCTTCCTGCTCTTGCCGCTTTTCTTTGGAAACAGCTTCAAGCTCCATAGGGGGAAAAAATCGAATTCCACGCAATGAACAGGAAGCAGGGGTGGGGGGCATGAGTGTGGAGAATTTCTGCCTTACATAACCTTGCCATCAGCTTTCATACAAGTTGTCACAGTACCCAGTCATCATCCGCTCCGTGAATTCAACCACAGATGGATGTTGTATGCACCCAGCATTGTACCTGAAGAATGGATGTGCTAGACACTGAAAATGCTAGAGTGAATAGACAACTCTTTCCTCAAGGTGCTTAAAGTAATGGATGGTACACATTATTTATATCACCTGTATTCCTAATGTCTCTGTAATCTCCCTGCTTTTTTAAGTCAGAAAAAAAGTTATTAAAATATAATTCAACAACATCCTTTCCATTTCATTCCTATCAGGTTGTATTATTACTGCTACTTTCTCCATCTTTTCAATAGCTCTTTGTATTCGTGAATCGAACACAAAATGTAAGAACCATTCAGGGCCCCTTGGTTGGACAGACCCTAGAAGGCACAGAGAAAGGACGCAGTGTATCTCTGCCCGCGATGCAGGGACGGGGGACAGTGAGCGGCTCCCCTGTCCACTGGCGCCATTCAAGGGCACTTGGTGGAGTAGCTGTTTCTTTAATATCTATCCTGTGCATCCAAAAGAAACCTCAGGCCTGGGGACTAAGGGGCTCCTTTGTTGAAAGAGTGTTTTCAAATTTAAATGAGCATTTATTCATTTATCGAGCAAAGTTGGAACAACTGGTCTTTTGAAGAATTCTCGGCTCCTCTGGAGGAAAATAAAGCTGGAGAGGAGTGTCTGAGAAGCTTGTGAGATGCGTGGGAAGGGTCTGGAAATGAAAACCCTGGTCTGGAGTGTCTGTCTTCTACCAGCAGGGCTGAGGCCCTGCTCAGCTCAGACAGGCAAAGCAGATGGTTTGATTACTTCCTTCTTTCCTACCTTTTTTCCTGTTTTTGGTAATGAACTTGTCCTGTCCCATGTTTGGGCCAATGTGGTACTCCAGGAGGGTTGGTGTCTGAGTTTTTTTATCGCCCTCTAGTATTTCTGGCTGGCAGTGGGCGAACAAGGGAGCGATCAGGATGCGGGTCTTCACGCTTGCCAGCTGTGACACCTCAGACAAGCCCCTCAGCACCGTGTGCCTCTGTTGCCTCATCTCGAGGGGGGAGAATGGTCATTTTCTCCTCACTGAACTCAGGGGGAATGGGAAGCAGTATGAGATACGTGTTGTGATTAACCATAGTCTCATTCTGAGAGCAGTGTTCTTTCTGCAAGGTCTATTTCTAAACACGAAATTAAAGACATTTCTTTATGATGTATGTTGGGTACTTGAGATGAAGGCCTAGAGTTGAGATGTAACAAAACATGAAGCAATTACGACAAAGTGATAACTTTATCTTATTTTATTTTCCTCATGCTTTTTTCCCCACCTGATCCCCTAGAGTGGTGTTTTAACCATTAAACTGGGTGGAGACCTAGGAACCTACGTGATCAACAAGCAGACCCCAAACAAGCAAATCTGGTTGTCTTCGCCATCCAGGTATGTTCGAGACCAAAACATTGTTAAGCTTCTTTGAAACATGACATTACGGACCATTTAAGAACTGTCCCCCTCAGATGTCAGTGTCTGTGCAAATAGACCTTTCCTCATGTTTGACCCTATGTCTCGTTCTCAGCAGGAAAGTTTACTTTGGTTATGTGATCCTTTGGCTGCTAATACTGCTTTTACCCAGCAGATACTGGGCTGTTAACAAGCTCTGAAGTGAAAAATTAATAACTTTTCAGAACCTGAACTAAACAGTTTTTCTCTATTAAATCATTGCCCTGCCTTTTAAAAAGCCGCTCTTCATACTGCAGCACCTGAACAAGCTGCACTTTGTCTTCAAAGCAAGTTAAAATTTGACCTCTAGTTTGTTTTGAGCATCTCAGTTAAAGGTTAATTGAATTCCATTTGCAGAATTGGGCTGTGTTCTCTGTGGAGGTGGGAGGGAGTTTTAAGCTGCTATTCCAGGCATTTAATCCCTTGTGGCTTTTCCACTGATGTGCTATCTAGTGGAATAAAAAATTGTGTTGGAGATGGCTGTGCTGCATCCCAAGGCCTGAGAACGAGCGGGGAGAGAGGGTCCTTCATCCTTCCAGCTGCTGTTGAAGTGGTTGTGAGACAGGAAAAGGGAGCTGCCCACAAAGCACCCTTGGGCCAGCCTTTGTGGGTCATTCATTAGCCCTTCCCAAAGCAAACCTATTGACTGTGAATTGGGAAAGGCCCAAATATAACTAGACAGAGCATTCTTTGAAAGCCTAATTGGGTTTGCTTTTTTTTTTTTTTAAGTTAACTTTTCCCGTGTCCCAACCTCGATCTCATTTTTAGGCAGTTAATATTATACTATTTGTCAGTTAAGCGTTATGCCTCCTTCATTCTAGCCTCACTAGGGACTGTGTTACAATTCAACAAAACAACTCCAAAAATCACTCATTTCTAGCAAGGTCCTTATTCACAGAGTGATTGTGTTTTAGACTCAGAGCACTTGAAGTGGAGGTGTTTTCCCCTGTGTGGGCTGGTTCTCTTCGCCCTCAAACGCTCGCCCTGACCCTCACTGTGGCCGTGCCTCAGTGCAGTGCGTCCTTCCCCTTCATCTCCAGGGGAACCAGTAGGAGGAACCGGGTGGATCCGCTCAAGTCCAGCCACCAGCTTTCGTCAGCCTTGTGGATCGGTGGCTTTGTGAATACCGGGCAGGGCACCAGAACCAACTGTGACGGCCCCACTAAAAGAATTCCCTGTTGTGTTTGGAGACTGGGAAAATCTTTTTCATGTTTGGACACACCCACCAGCAATATGATCCTACCGCAGGCATGTTTAGAAGCATTTACTTCTGGATAATAATAAATTCCTTTTTTTTTAAATCTGTAATTTGTAATGGGAATCTGGAGAGAAAATCTGTCACAGAGCCTTTTTCTATCACAGATATTATGTCCTTATGAAAATTTTATTTCCCACTATTTTTCACATTGGTCCGAATTCATCTTTTATGGGACTGCACTTGTGAGAATTTGGGTGAGGGGCGATTGTTTCTTTCTCAGTTGACAACTTTTCCAGTCCTGTGGAGAGTGGCCTTTCCCGGCCACCTTGCCCCCCGGGGAGGCCGTAGGACGGAGTGAAGGAGCAGTCCTGATGCAGCCCTGGGCGGCTGGGCCTGGAACCGTGGAGGGCCCGGTGCTTCCTCACGCTCTGCCGGTTGTGCTGGTAGCACATCATGGAGCCCAGGGCCAAGGGGACGTGCTGCAGATTTGGTCTGGATCGTTAGCCTTTTTTATGTGACCCCGACGGTTTGTGTTCCGCCGTCCGTGCACATGACGCAAAGGCCTCCGTCCTTCTGGTTTGTCCCTTTCATCTCCATTGTTAGGAAAATGTTCAGACCCCAGCATTTGGTTGATAATACAGAAATTTTTGATTTTTTTTTGTTTATTTTGCTTTAAGATTTTATTTTATTTATTTTATTTGCAGAAAGAGGGGAAGGGAAGGAGAAAGAGGGAGAGATATATTGATGTACGAGAGAAATGTCAATTGGTTGCCTCTCGCACATGCCCAGCTGGGTACCTGGCCTGCCACTCAGGCATGTCCCTAACCATAATCGAATTGGCGACTTTTCAGTTTGCAGACCACTGCACAGTCCACTGAGCCACACCAGCCAGGGCAAATCCTTGATGTTTTCATACCCCAGAAGATGTACTCCCAAGCTTCCCTCCATCCTGGCAAACTTCTCCCGTTCTTGGACTTTGGAGAATCTCTCCGTACGCGCACAGGTGCCCCTTCTCGTGGGCTCCCAGTGTCCTCTGCACCCACCTCCTTCAAGTGCTTGCTGGTTAGCTCGTTACCTGCTGGCACGGCTGCCCCTCGGCCAGGCTGCAAGGAGGTGAAACTAGTGAGCACAAGTAGTGTACAACTGGAACGACGAGACGTGCCAAGCCCAGCTCTGCCGTGTCCACACGGCACACCAGTCCCAGCACAAGGTGCATGCACCACTCTCGTTCCCGTGATGAGCTGGAGGTGACAGAACTGGTTCATCAGACTTGCAGGAATTTAAAGTTGAATTTAAAAAAAAAATTTTAAATGATTATATAGGTGGTTGCCAGGGGCTGGGAGGGAACAGGGGAAGAAGAGGGAACAGGAAACTGCTCAATGGGTACAGTTATCTTTTGCAGTGATGAGATGTTCTGGAGCTAGGTAGAGTTAGTGGTTGCACCAACATTATGAATATACATAAATGATAATAATATGTGCAAGGGACAAGGCATCTCCATAGTATAAGAATGATGATACTTCTCAAAGCATCGCTCTGATATAGCAGGTATCACGTATGAGTCAGGAAAAGCAACAAATTGGAGTGCAATACCCAGAGACTCATCAGTAGAGTTTGGATATTTTGAGGTCTTGAGACTTATTCTCTGAATCATTCCAGAAGGTGAACTATGTAACTTTTCTTAAACAGAAAGACCCTACGACAAAGAGTCAAATATATACCTTACTGAGTATTACTTTCTGGAGTCTCCAGTTTTTTGGTGGCAACATCTGCGGAACCAGTCATTCTCCTAAAGGGCTATCCTCCAGACAGACTGTGACGTGTGTTTTGTCTTTTGCAGTGGACCCAAGCGCTACAACTGGACTGGGAAGAACTGGGTGTACTCCCATGACGGCGTGTCCCTCCATGACCTGCTGGCCACAGAGATGACTAAAGCCTTGAAAACCAAGTTGGACTTATCTTCTCTGGCCTATTCTGGAAAAGACACTTGATGCCCCGCCCAATTCTAAAGACACTGAAAGCTCTAAAGCCAAGACCCCAGCTTCCTTCTGCAGCTGAATGTCTAGGTTGTTCCATTCCTGCTTCTGAGGACAGTTGCTGTGTGTGTGACAGCTCTGGGGGCAGAATGCCTCGCCACCCACTCTGTCCCTGCCTTCAGATTTTCAGTTTTCATAATGATTTTTGGATTTATTGTCTCAGTTCCTCTCTCATAGGATATCCCGTATCTTTATAATGCCTATAAACCCATAGCTTTAAATATAACCTTGCAACAAAGAAAAATAATAAGAAGGAAAAATTCTGAGAGCAGAAATAAACGGGCTCACTGTTCATTCTTTGAAGGACTTGCTGAAAAGCTGCATGAAGAGTGACCGATCTCACCATTCTGTCTCAAAATGAGACTCATTAAACAGGAGCCTAGAGATGTTCCCACGCCTCCTGAAAACAAACACTTCTAAGCCTGTTTCTATTGAAGTGTCAGTGGCAACTTGGGAATTCTCAAACTGAAGACTATTCTTTGTGCTCTGTGTCTGCCAGGGCGTGTGTAGCCTACAAGGGGTAACTCGAAGATGTGGTGCTGTTTCTCCCATACTTACACATATATGTGCATACACACACATTTAAGTATGTGTGTGTATATGTGTGTTTAAATCTCTTTTTTAAATTTTAGGGTCAGTATAGAATCAGCTGCTGCAACATCGGTCTGAAAATGCAAAAAATCTCCCAAAGACCAGAGCGGAGCGGGGAAGCCATCACTATAAGCTTGTGGGGGCTCCTGGTGAATTGTGAAGGGCCACACAAGTGGAAGAGATGTCTGTGTTAATGCAAAGAACCCTGGTTTACACTTGGCTCAGCCCAAAGTGCTGTCCATCTCTGGGCGAGTTTCACAGACTCGCTGGACCTCTGTTTTCCCGTGTGTTAGATGAAAGAGTTGAACTGGATAGAGTATAGCTGAGTCCCAATCAGACACTCACTACTTCTGTTAGGCAGCCTAACAGGCTAGCTTTAATTCCATCTAGTAGATGGGGGGATGACAGTGAACAGTTTTTTAAGCTATAGAATAAAATATGTGGTTATTAGACTACTTGAGTGTCCACTGAATTCATGTTCAAATACTAGCCATCCTTTATTGTGCCCGTAGTATGCTAACCAATACTACAGACTGTTTATGTTCCCCCAAAATTCATATGTTGAATCCTAATCCCCAAAGTGGTGGTATGATAAGGTCAGGCCTTTGGGAGGTGATTAGGTCTTAAGGGGTGAGCCGTCGTGAATGGAATTAGTCCCCTTGTGAAAGAAACCCCAGAGAGCTCCCTCTCGCCTTTACGCCTTTACCGCCTTTACCGCCTTTACCGGGTGAGGACCAGCTGTCCCTGAACCGGGAAGCGGGCCATTGCCAGACACTGAACCTGCCGGGGCCTTGGTTTTCAACTTCTGGAAGTTCACAACTGTGAGCAGTAAATTCCTGTTCTTTACGAACCACCAGTTTGTAGTGTTCTGTTACAGCAGCCTACACAGACCAAGTCAGCCTACTGCACCATACAGCCTCATTTTAACACCCTTGGGAATATTAAAATGCATCTAAAGTTACATCCAGTATTCTCTTAATAAAAAAGGATTTATTACTGCCCTGGCTGGCATAGCTCAGTGGATTGAGCACAGGCTGTGAACCAAAGCATTGCAGGTTCCATTCCCAGTCAGGGCACATGCCTGGGTTGCAGGCCATGGCCCCCAGCAACCGCATATTAATGTTTCTTTCTCCCTCCCTTCCCTCTCTAAAAATAAATAAATAAAATCTTAAAACAAAGAAAAAAAGAAGATGTCTGTAATTATAGTAATGTTTAAAGAAAAAGATTTGTTACTGACAAGTATATGGAAATGTGTAGCAAACAGTTTTGCAATGGGTGAACCAAAAACATTCCATTATAGAAAAAAATTAGCAAACAATGTATACAAATGTTCAATCATTATTTAAAATATTTATTTTCGGTCCTGGCTGGTGTGGCTCAGTGGCTTGAGTGCCGGCCTGCGAACCAAAGGGTCACCGATTTGATTCCCTGTCAGGGCACATGCCTGGGTTGCAGGCCAGGTCCCCAGTAGGGGGCGTGCCAGAAGCAACCACACATTGCAGTTTCTCTCCCTCTCTTTCTCCTACTCTTCCTCTCTCTCTAAAAATAAGTAAATCTTTTTAAAATATAAAATATTTATTTTCTTCAGACAAAATTATTGTATAGTCTGGCAGGAACTTTAAGTGTGTAGGTCAGAATCAATATAAGATCGTGTGTATGTGTGTCTTAGTCTTATTTCAGTGGAAGTGTCATTGTGCCTACCTCACTTGGAATGTAGTTAACCAGAGCACTCATTCATCTGTCTGAACACAACGTAAACGCAGGCGTGTAACCAGGCTGCTGTAACATGAAAGTGGAAGTTAGGGACTCAACATAAAACTTAAAAGGTATTTAATCAGGACCCTACAATAGAAAATGGAAGTCAGGGAAGCTGTGCTCTTGATGCTTTCCTTATGGCCTAACCTTTCCAGCCTATTTACATGCAATTGTAACTGGTTTAATTATTTAGGCCCTAAGGCCCTGGAAGATTCCCATTAAGTCAGTGAACAGAGTACAGGCATAAGAACAGCCACCGGGGGGCAACTAAAACACTGTGACAAGCAAACTGGAAAGGCACCACAGTGGGGGGCCAGTAGCCCCCACCTCCCACCCCACTCGCACCCTCAGACCCTGAGAGCATCATCACATCAATGGTATCACCCATGTGAAAGGATGACTTTTCAGGAAAATGTCAACATTCAGCACAGCAAAGGAGGCAAGACGTGTTATATAACTTCAGAGAGTTTTCAGTTATGTTTAGCTTCCTGAGTGGATAGACCCTTAACCACTAGAAAATAAAACGAGAATGACTTAGAGACTTCTGTCTGAAGATGCAGAGAAGCACTGGGGGTGGTTTGAGAGAACTTGAGTTTTTCAATCAGAATTTTAAAACTTTAATCCGAACTCTGCCACATACTTGCTTGTGCACACTAGTCTCAGTTTTCTCTGTAAAATGGAGACACCTATCTAATTCTGGGGGCCCGGCCCATGTGCAAAGCACTCAGCGTGTGACAACTATTATTACCACGTGTGCAGCATAATTTCGTATTCAAATTTGGAGTGTTGCCCTAAAGTATTTTTATGAGATCCTCTACTCACTCAAACTTAGTCAAAAATGCTCATTTTCTGACTTTGGTGATGGATTCTGATTCCATAGAACAATGTTTCATGCTCCCTACAATGCTTATTCTTACTCCATCTTCTGCATAGCTTCTAAAAACAATTTGGCCAACTTTAAGTTTGATAGTTTGTGTTAAATAGTAGGTTTATAATATGTTTCTCAAACTCTACCTGCTCCTGAATTCTAACCCTATTGCCAGCTTTAGAGAAAGACCATGTTTATAAATGTAAAATTTGTGTGAATTAGCCATGCAAGATTGCCATGGAGAGCTGGTTTCCCACCCTCAAGGTACACGCTAAGGTTGAAGTAGATTTAAGTACTGTCCAGTTGAATTCTTGGCATGGATTTATCTTTTGCAAATGAGAGCACCTACATACCAGACAGGAAGGAGAGGCACAGGTATGAAATTTCACATAAATTTACTCTGCTGTTTAAAACTAGGACTTTATGATGGTTTTGCTTTGTATAGCTACATTAGAGTAAGAAATGCCTTCAAATCCTTGGTTCGACTTAATTAGCCGTGACATCCCAAGGATCCCGATCAGTGGCCCCTTTGAAATATGTAAAGCAGATCATATATATCCTGATGTCTGCTGTGGAAATAGAATCTGAGCTCACGCACTCGATCGTCGATCTTTTGTGGATGCATTATGTAGGAGACAGAACATTTCACCCCTTGACAAAGTGGGTACAGAGGGAATGTACCACAAACGCAACATAACAAAACCCAGGCATGACAAATGCACAGTGAACAGTATGTTCAACAGTGAAATGCTGAGAACCTTTCCTCTAAGATCAGGAGCAAGATGATGATGCCCACTTTCACCACTTCTGTTCGGAATAGTATTAGAAGTTCTAGCCAGAGGAACAAGGCAAAGAAAAGAAATAACATGCATCCAAATCAGAAAGGAAAACTCACTATGTGCAGATGACATGACACTATATGAGGGGGGTTCTAAAAAAACAAAAGCCAGAATTATCTCCTAGAGGGTGGGCTCCCTGAATCAGTAGTACAGGCTTCCCCTGCTAGGTGAGCATTCTAGGAACCCATCTGTATCAGCGTGCCAGCTGGCATAAGAGGCTGCATTCGGTCTCAGTGAATTTTTATTTTGAACACTCAACATGTTTACCCATTTCATGGTGAGTGATTCATAATCCACCTGCCCACACTACACTGAGTGTTCAGCAGTTTTTGACCAAAAATGGCATGACCTCAGTGCCCCACCCTCCCTATTCACCTGATCTCCCCCCAAACAACTTTTTTTGTTTCCTCAGATGAAAAGAGTCATCAAAGGGAAATGTTTTGCCTACATGGAAGAGGTGAAACAAAAAACAGCAGAAGCACTAAAAGGCATCAAAATCGATGAGTTCAAAGACTGTTTTGAGCAGTGGAAAAAATATCTTGATAGATACATTGCATCAAATGGAGTTTGAAGGTGACTAAAGTTTAAACATGTAAGAGTAAATACAAAATTTTCTGTAAGTTCCAGGTTTTTGGATATAGAAAACCCTAAAGACTACAAAAAACGGTTAGAACTAATGAACAAATTCATTAAAGCTGCAAGATATGAAAATCAATATTCAAAAATCTATTCTATTTCTACATATTGAACTATCAAAAAGACAAGAAAACAATTCATTTACAATGTCATAAAAAAAATAAAGTACTTAGGAATAAATTTAACCAAGGAGGAAAAGACCTGTATCCTGATAACTGTAAAACATTGATAAGACAAATTGAAGATACGAATAAATGGAAAGCTGCCCTGACTGGTGTGGCTCAGTTGGTTGGGTGTCATCCTGCAAAGCTAAAGGTCGCTGGTTCAAATTCCTTGGTCAGGGCACATGCTTAGGTTGCCAGTTAGGTCCCTGGTAGGGGTGCAAATGAGAGACAACCAATCGATGTTTCTCTCTCATATTGTTTCTCTCCTGTTTTCCTTCCCTTCTGCTCTCTCTAAAAAATAAAATAAAATAAAATAAATGGAAAGCTATTCCGTGTTCATGAATTAGAAGAATTAAAATATTGTTAAAATGTTCATTCTACCCAAAATCATCTATAGATTCAATGCAATCCCTATCAAAATTGCTACAGCGTTTTTCACAGAAAGAGAAGAAACAATCCTAAAATTCGTATGGAACAAGAAAAGGCCCCGAGTAGCCAAAGCAATCTGTAGAAACAAAACAAAGCTGGGGGCCTCGCACTTCCTGATTTCAAACCAGACCACGAAGCTATATCAAAACACTATGGCATTGACCTAATACAGACATAGAGATTTATGGAACAGAATCAAGAGCCTAGAAACAAATCCACATGTATATGATCATTTAATATGTGACCAAAAAAAAGAATTTACCATTGGTACAAGACAGTCTTTTAATAAATGGGGCTCAGAAACTTGGATAGCCACATGCAAAAGAATGAAACTGGACCTCTATTTTATCTTGTATCATACACAAAAATCAAAATGAATTAAAGACTTGAACCTGAGACCTGAAATCATAAGACTCCTAGAAAAAAACACAAGGGGTAAGTTTCTTGACATGTCTTGGCAATGATTTTTTTTTAATTGACACCAAAACAAAAGCAACAAAAGCAAAAATAAACATATGGAAGTACATCAAACTAAAAAGCTTCTGCACAGCAAAAGAAATCAGCAACAAAATTAAAAGCCAAGCTATAAAATAGAAGAAAATACTTGCAAACCACATATCTGATAAGGGGTTAATATACAAAATATATAAGAAACTCATAGAATTCAATAGCAAATAACCCAATTAAAAACAGGCAAAGGACTTAAATTGACATTTTCCAAAGAAGATATAAAAATGATAAAAGGATGTGAAAGGGTGCTCATCACCCCTACTCATCAAGGAAATGCAAATCAAGGCCACAAAGAGATACCACCTCATACCTGCTAGAATAGCTATCATCCAAAAGGCAAGATAAAAAGTGATGGCAAAAATGTGCAGAAGAGAACCCTCATTCACTGCTGATGGGAATGAAAACTGGTACAGCCACTCTTGAAAACAGTATGGAGGTTTCTAAAAAAATTAAAAATGGAACTACCATATGATTCAGCAATTTTACTTCTGGATATGTATCTAAAGAAAATGAAATCATTTTCTCCAAGAGGATATCGGCACCCCATCTTCACTGAAGCATTATTCCCAACAGCCAAAGTAGGGAAACAAACTAAATGTCTGTTGATGGCATGACTGCATAAAAAAAATGTGGCATATATGTGTATGAATATTATTCGGTCTTCAAAAAGAAAAAAATTCCTGTCATTTGCAGAAGCATAGGTAAACCCGTAGGGCATTATGCTAAGTGAAATAAGCCAGACAGAGAAAGACAAATACTGTATGAAATAAAACATATAAACTCTATAAGTAGAATTTTTTATTTTTATAAATATATTTTATTGACTAGGCTATTACAGTTGTCCCATTTTTTCTCTCCTTTATCCCCCTCCACCCTGCACCCTCCCTTCCACCCTCATTCCCCCACCTTAGTTCTTGTCCATGGGTCATACATGTAAGTTCTTTGGCTTCTCCATTTCCTACACTATTCTTAACCTCCCTCTGTCTATTTTGTACCTACCATTTATGGTTCTTATTCCCTGTACCTTTTCCTCCTTTCTCCCCCTTCCCCTCCCAGCTGATAACCCTCCCTGTGATCTCAAATTCTGGGATTCTGTTCCTATTCTAGTTGTTTGCTTAGTTTGTTTTTATTTTTTTAGGTTCAGTTGTTGATAGTTGTAAGCTTGTTGTCATTTTACAGTTCATATTTTTGATCATCTTTTTCTTAGATAAGTCCCTTTAACATTTCATATAATAAGGGCTTGGTGATGATGAAGTCCTTTAACTTCACCTTATCTGGGAAGCACTTTCTCTGCCCTTCCATTCTAAATGATAGCTTTGCTGAGTAGAGTAATCTTGTATGTAGGTCCTTGCCTTTCATGACTTGGAATACTTCTTTCCAACCCCTTCTTGCCTGCAAGGTTTCTTTGGAGAAATCAGCTGATAGTCTTATGGGAACTCCTTTGTAGGTAGCTGTCTCCTTTCCTCTTGCTGCTTTTAAGATTCTCTCCTTATCTTTAATCTTAGGTAATGTAATTATGTTGTGCCTTGGTGCATTTCTTCTTGGATCCAACTTCTTTGGAACTCTTTGAGTTTCCTAGACTTCCTAGAAGTCTATTTCCTTTGCCAGATTGGGGAATTTCGCCTTCATTATTTTTTCAAGTAAGTTTCTAACTTCTTGCTCTTCCTCTTCCCCTTCTGGTACCCCTATGATTGGATGTTGGAATGTGTAAAGTTGTCCCAGCCTCTCCTCATTTTTTTTTGAATTCTTGTTTTGTTCTGTTCTGGTTGAATGTTTCTTTCTTCCTTCTGCTCTAAATCATTTATTTGAGTCCCCATTTCCTTCCCGTTACTATTAGTTCCCTGTATATTTTTCATTTCACTTTGCATAGTCTTCATTTCTTCCTTTATTTTTCAACCACACTCAATTATTTTCTGAGTATTCTAATTACCAGTGTTTTGAACTCTGCATCTGATGGGTTGGCTATCTCTTCATTGTTTAGTTCTATTTGGAACTTTGATCTGTTCTTTCATTTGGAATTTTTTTGTGTGTGTCTTGGCAAGCCTGTTACATTGCAAGGGGTGGAGTCTTAAATATTCTCCAGGGAGGAGCAGCCCACATTGCTGCTTTGTGGTGCTGTATGTGGGGAGGGGCCCCAGAAGGAACAATGCCTCTTTCTCGGCTCTCTGCTGGCTTTCAGTTACTTCCCCCACTACCCACAAGCAAATTGGGCCCTTCTGTTGCTGATTCCCCGGTGGGTGGGCTTGTGTACATTCTAGGATACTGTGGGTCTCCTGTGAGGCTGAGAGTTTCTCCTGCTGCCGCAACCCCCACAGGTTTTTACAGTCAAAAGTTTTGAGGTTTATTTTCCCTCACTGGAACCCTGGGTTGCATGGTCTGTCTAGCTCCCCAGTTGTTCCTCCTGGTTTATCCTCACACAAATGTGAACTGCCTGGTCCACCAGCTGCCACCTTGCCTCCAGTCCTCTCCAACCCAGCTCCCTGCCTCCACCCCTCCTACTGGTCTGGATGAATATTTCTTCTTTAATTCCTTGGTTGTCGGATTTTCATACAGTTCAGTTTTCTGGCACATCTGTTTTTTTTTTTAATTTGTTGTTGTCCTTCTTTTGGTTGTGCAAGGAGGCAAAGTATATCTACTGTGCCTCCATCTTGGCCAGAAGTCTGAATTTTTTTAAAAATTCAAAACAATAGAAAAGTGGTTGCAAGGGGCTGGGGGGTGGGTGACATAAGGAAAGATTTATAAGAAGTTACAAACTTTTTGTGATGAAGAAACAGATTTTTTCATTCTTGTAAAAATAATAAACCAGAATCAGAGTTTAAACCAATAAACCAGAACAGATTTACTGATCCATTTACTGAAGATGTGTTTAACCTGTTGAGGAAAACATCCATCTGTAGTTAGCAGGAAAATCGGCTCCTGAAGACTTTCTTCACCAACTGCTGTATCTCCCATCTGCCCCGCTAAGGGCCCATTCTCTGGTGAAAACATTTACTGTTCCCTAAGTGGCCCACATCCCCCCTCTTCTCCCCCGATGATGATGTTATCGTCTCACTAGGTCTCTACTTAAACTTTTAGGAATATAGGAGTCCTGAACTCTCAGATATCACACTTTTTTGGGGGTAATCACTTTTTGCCCATGTGCACATGATATTAAATATTAATAAATTTATATAGCTTCTCTCCTATTAATCTGCCTGTGGGTATCAGTGTATTTTGTTGGTCCTGCCATCAAACCTAGGAATGTAGAGGGAAAGTCTTTCCCCCTCTCCAATAGTATCATACAGAGTAGTTTGACTGCCATAATAATCCTCTGTGCTCTGACTTTATAAGGATCAGAGGTCCTGCGATACATACTTTTTTAAGTTTGAGAATGTGTGGGAGGAACAAATTTTTCCCTACATTCAAGGTTCTTCTGGGTAGTCTAATAATCAGGTAGATGTGAGCCAGGTTGGCAAGTGAAAATGACCAAATTTAATACACACAAGGTGGGCAAAAGTAGGTTTAGAGTTATAATATGAAAAAATAATACAATAATTAATAAATAATAATACAAGAATAAACTCTATTTCACGTACTCACAACTATAAGCCTACTTTTGCTCACCCCTGTGTGTATGGGAACCCCACATACATGAGAGAGAGACTCATGCAGGAAAGACTGAGAGAGAGGAGAACTGAAGACACCCTGAGGTAGTGCACCTGAAGGCTTCACAGGGTCATTGCAGGTGTTATGAAGAACAGATGTTTGGTAAACAGAAGTTTGCCCTGCCTTATAGATAGGTCTGAAGAAGTTATCTGTGATGTCCTGGCCCAGTTGCTGAGTTGGTGGAAATGTCGTCCTGTACACCAAAAGGTTGCAGGTTTGATTCAGGGCACATACTACATAGGTTGTGGGTTTGATCCCCAGTTGGGGGTACATACAAGAGACAGCCAATTGATGTTTCTCTCCCCACCCCACCCCCACATTCTCTCTTTCTGGAATCAGTAAACATATCCTCTGGTGAGGATTTAAAAAGGAAAAAAAGAAGAAGTTATCTGTGATAACAGCATATTATGTATGGACAGGGTCCCCATTCAAGTTCTTTTATCAGGGGTGTGCAATCTTTTGGCGTCTCTGGGCCTCACTGGAAGAAGAGCTGTCTTGGGCCACATATTAAACACACAAACACTAAGGAAAACTGATGAGCAAATGAAAAGGTTTTCAGTAAATTTACAATTTTGTGTTAGACCGTATTCATAGCCATCGTCGGCCACATGTGGCCTGTGGGCCACAGATTGGACACCCCTGTTAGGTAAAGACAGGAAGTTTCTCTTGAGTCTGTGGCTATAGTTGCCTCTAGCTCAAAAAAACCTGCTTGACACAGAGGCACATCTTGGGGTGGCTTGTTCTGAAACCCTGCAGGAACCACTGCACTATGCTATCTTACCAGTGATCCCATAATCCCCGCTGATTTCCTGAATTTCTAGAATTGGCATGAGACTCCATTCCAGACCCTCATGGGCCCCTCACAGGACCCGCTAGCGGTCTGCAAGGACCCTCTCCCCATTTGAACTTTCCGTTTGTTTCTTCTCCTTTTAAGGGCCCTTTGATCCTTTCATCCAATTTAGTGTATGACCTGCACTGTCCTATTTCCTCCAGATCTAGTCGCCAGTCCTTTGAAACCCAAAGGGACCCTTCTGTATAGCACAGGGGCTGGAGGAGGGAAGAGAGAGGGCCTTCTCATTCATCTGTTCTCAGGGCACACTATCCACAAAATAACGGGCCTTCCCAAGGACCTAACCAGATGTGTGTCTCACCCTGGGAGGAGGAAGCAGGGCACAGGAAAGGGACTCCTGCCTTGGGCTCTGGGTGGGGCATCTGGATGGGCAGAGGGCTCCAGCCTGCTTTGCGTCTGGACTTGGCTTCTGACCTCGGCTTCCAGCCCCCCTTGGTTCATGGTTCAGAAAGCCAGAGCAGCCTTTGTGGGTGGGATCTTCCGCGGTTTTAGGAAAGAACAAGGGGAAGGTTGAAAGATTGCAGAATGCCATAAAAACATCACCATGAACACCTTTCCAGACATTCCTTGGAATGTCGGGGGCCCTCAGCCTCCCCCTTCCAGCTCACCCGGTCCTCATCGTTGCAGTCTGTGACCACTGTGTGACCCAGGGGGGCAAACTCCAGCTTTGGGCCTGGCGGCCCTTCCCCCTCTCAGGATTTCTTCACCAATGTTTAAGAAAGGTTTGCCTGGACCACCCCACGCCCAAGGTAAAAAGTGCAAGTCATCCATAAAAGGTAAAACTCCAGGGGCAGGACAGAAATCTACATCTTTGACCAAATCCCAGGGGGTTCTGTGTTGACTAAAACCTGAGCGCTGCAGCAGGAGGGAAATCAAGGGCCTTAGAGGTGCTGAGGGAGAAAACCAAAGAAAAGGGTGGGTTCTGAAAAGGAGGAGAATCCAGACCTTTCCTTTCTTCCTGCTCAGATAAGGGGGTTAAAAGAGCACCTGTTCCCAGAGCCTGGGCCGCCTCTGGTGGAAGGAAGTGCTCTGGGCAGGCGGGAAGGAGACGGAGGAAGTGGAGCCAGGTAATGTCCCCGCCTCGCCCCTCATCCCTTTTTCGCTTCCCCTAGGTTGGCACTGGGACGGAGAAAACTCCCCAGGTGGGAGGCTGGGCAGGCAGACACTTCCCTTTTGGCGCTGAGGGTGTGTCAGTGAAGAGGGGACCTGTCAGAAGAGGAATTTGCGAGGGCAGCTGGAGAAGGAGGGGAGATTCCCAGGGGCGCTGGGAAGCAGGTCAGTACTGGGAAGGCGGGAGACTCCCGCGGAAAGTGTTAGGGCTGTGTTTGGCTGCGATCCTACAAACATTCTTCTCTAAGATCGGATACACGCGTTTAGAAGACGGGCCGTTAAAATAAAATAAACAGTATTAATAATATTAATAATCATGAGTGTCAGTGGTGTTGAAAATTTTCTGGAACCCTTTCATGAGTTGCCCAATGCCCAGAGAAGGATAATAACAGTGTTTAGTGTCCATAAATTATAGGATCAGTGCACACAGCTAGTAAGATGATGAGCCAGGGCTTGTAAATTGGTTTTGTTTTTGTGCTAATTAGATGTTTGGGCAGGTGTGTGTATGTGTGTGTGTGTGTGTAAGAAGTTTCTTGACTTTTTTTTTTTTTTTTTTTTGGCCTTTGGCTCTTCCTGGTTTAAAAAAATTTTTTTTAAGGTAAGAAGTGACATACACCCTTGAAGGATCTGTATGTATATTTTAAAAATTGGCTTAGTACATTTAACTGAGGCAGGGAAACTGTTCAGCACAGTGTTTTTGCTTTTATTTTTCATTTATTCAACTGATTTTTGTGATTTCTTACTTGATCCAAGCCACATGCTAGGGTACAAAGGTGAACAAACACATTCCTTCCCCTCGAGGAAGTCATGGCCTCGTGGAAGTAGAAAAGTAAACAAGAAATAGAAAAGTAAGTGAGTAAAATGCACTATGAAATGAGTGTGTACTATAGGACTACAGAGACCTTCTCTTATTTATACAGGCATACGTGAGAGGGATACTTAAATTATAAAAGGTAGTGTCAACATAAAAGTGTCCAAACCTGTAAGAATTTGTATGAGTTTATTTGAGCCAAACTGATGACAATTGTCGGGAAGTAAAACCTCAACAGATTGAGAAAATGCTCCGGAAAATGGCAGTTTTGCACCTTATTTTATACGTTGTAGTCAAAAGAGGAGGCATGAGGGGGTTACGTGAAATCCATTGGCGATAGATTAGGGACGCAGGAGAAAGCAAAGTGGGGGTGGGAGTGGGGCGGGGGAAACTCTGGGGTTGGATAAAGAGGTAAAATGTAGTCACAGGCATCTTTTACTCAGGTGGGTACAGGACAGTAAGGAGTCAACAATGAACATGATAACAGTGACAATGCAGGGCTGTGTGGTCTCTGCTCTGGTGCAGTGGTTGTGCCCGGGAGGTTGGAAAAAATGGAAGTTACCTGACATTCCAAAGATACATTGTCATAGATGCAAAAAGACAATATAGACAGGCTCAATTAAGGTAAAGATTGACTTTTTGTCACAGAAGATTCTAGCCTAGGGCAATGACTGCCCACCGTGACCTGCTTTTAGTTAGTAAGTTTTCATTTCAGTCCATCGTTTGTGGTTACGTTAGGTCTCTAAGTTTGTAAACCTGTTGTGCAGGCCTCCCCTGAACTTGTCAGATTTCTTATGTGGCCCCATTCCATCTGCGGTTCTGCATCTTGGGTTTGTTTTTCGTTTGATTGTTTGTTTTTTGTACAATGTACCCTGGAGATCATTCTACCTAGTAACGGTGCATTTTACATAGATCTTCTGGTCCTAAGCAAGCGGTGGGTAGGAGGAACTGGAATAGTAGAGAGTGAGCTAGGTGTGGAGAGCAGGACCAATAAAATGACATTGGTCCTATCAAAATAACAAAAAGTACATAAAACAAAGTGGAGCCACTCATGTCAACCAAGATGGCTGCCAGTCAGCCATGACACTTTGGTTCAAGAGGGAAACTACCTAAGTCACACCAGACACATCTGGCAAGGAGACTCACCTAAGATATCTGCACATGTGATCAGGACAGCCATGTCTGCAGAGCGGGACAACCCAGAGATGGGCTCCTGTGGAAAGTCCCCACTTGCCATTGGCAGGGCCAAGACACTTATCAAGAGACCCAGGAGGGTGGAGTACAGCACTCTCAAGGGTATGACTGAGGGAGGTTGCAAACCACTGCCGAGACAGCTGCGCTCCGCACCCCAGAGTGCTGCTCCACACCATGCTGCTCTCCCTGGGCATCAGCTGCTGGAGGCTCTGCCCTGCTGGACCAAGGACTTCGTCTGCCCTGCTGCCCGCCTGGCTCCGGAGATGCTTCCATGTAAGACTTCCATGTAAGACACTGACGGCTCCCTTGCCCTCGTGCTGTCTCCCAGACCTGCAGCCTGAGACTCTGGGACTCGGGTTCATTATCCCCCGCCCCAGTTCTCACATTTACATTATTACTGGTTATTTTTAAATAATTACTGTTGTTACTGAATTAGTATAAATTTGGGTTGGATCTACATTAATAAAAACTGAATAACCCTACATTAATAAAGTCCAAGAGAAGAACGTAGTCACCTCTGTGGGCTCCCCGTTATTTCTCGGTGCTGGTGGCACCGGCGGGACTGGTTCTTAAACAGGTGGCCCAGTCCTTTCGGTTCCAAAGGCCCAGATCAGACTCTCCCTGAGGTGAGCGAAGCCTAGGTGATGGCAAGGACCATGTCATGAACACACACTCACCACACTGGGGACTGGTTTCCAGGGCTTGACGCCTGGTGGGGAGTGGGATGTATCCAGGCTGGTGCTCCATCGATCAGCGGAGATTTCATTCACCCTCTTGTTACTGCATTGGGATTCTTGGGTTCCCTAAGACAAGTTGAGAGTAAACCCCAGAGAAATTTCCAGACAGGTTTTACTAAGCTTGCACTCAAACACCAGGGAGGCAGTGCAGAAGAAGGAAAGGTCCTCTGAACTGGCTGGGGGCTGGGTCTGCTTGGCTGCCTTTATAAGCTCAGGACAAAGCAGGATTGCTCAAAAAAGCAGGCTCTTTGAAAAAGACAGGCTTGTGGAATTTTCCATGCTAGAGTAACAAAAACAAGTTGTTAGTAGGGACATAAAATTCTGCATTTTTTTGAACATAATGTGGAGAGGTGGTGACATTTTTTCTTCCAGCTCATCCCGTGTTCTTTCTGGCCACCTGGTCTTCACTCGGCTTCCTGGCTCACAGGTGTTTTTTGTCCCCAGGTCCCAGGGCCTGTGCCGTCTGCAGCCAGGTGCTCCTTAGATGATGCCGGGTTAGAATCTGCTCATGCCTCTGTCTCGGCTTTGGTGTCGTTCCTCGGCTGGCAGCTGCACAACTGCAATCGCTACCTCCGTTGTCACAGGTTTTCTTCCCTCCAATTCTCTTTGTCTTCACGTGGCCATCTTCCGTTAAGGGCGCCAGTCCTAGGTGCCCACCCTCCTACTCCAGGGGGACTTCACCTGAATTTAGCCAATTACCTCCGCAATGATGGGGATTTCCAAACAAGCCCGTATTCTGAGGTACTAGGAGTTAGGACTTCAACACATTTTGGCACAATCCAAACTATAACAACCCCTCCACCTAAATATCACAGTTACCCTAATTAGTAGGCCTTTACAAGTTTTAGTTTTAGAAATATCTGAGTTCTAAAATTTAATTCTGTTAAAACTTTTGCCATATATATTTGTAATTGAAGTAATAAATAGATAGATACACAAAATATTGCCAATTGTAGAGCTCTCTGTTAATTAATGCTTTGTTAGAATTATTTCTGAGTAGTAAGGATGAGGGTGAATTTTTATTTTATTGACTTTCCCATAGTGCTTGTGTTTTTTCAAATAGTCACACGATTTTTACTGTTTGACATTTAATGATGGATCTAGATTTTCAGGGAAATGAAGAGAGCCAGTTTACTCTACGTGTGCCGAGAAGACGATCGCTAGGAGTTAAGCCAACGGGACACGACAGGACGTGAGCGAAACAATGCAGAACAGCCGGAGAAGCCACAGTGCGGCCAGGCTTGGGAGGGGAAGAGAAGCTCCGAAATTAAACTCGGGGATTCTGTACTCCAGCTCCTTCCCAAGTGAGTCCCAAGGCTCCGTGGAAATAAAGGAGTCCTGTGGCCAAGGAAGTCTGGGGCACGCAGTGCTGTCTCTCTCCCTCCTGAAAAGTCAGTGTGCACACATCCGAGAAGCCCTCTGTGGAGACGCCTGGCTGGCTCAGAATTTCCCAGACCTCTGGATTCGGAACTGGAACCCGATTTTGGGAGCACCAATTGCCATATTTAGAACTAGTGTTTAACTCTGCTCTAGGCCAACTCTCATTTTATAGAGAAGAAAACAGGCCCAGAGAGGTGAACTGAGGCCACACAACCAGTCCCAGGCAAAGCTGGGACAGAAACCCAGCTCTCACGGTCATTGATTTATCACCGTACCTGCTACTCCCTACATTTCCCCTGCTCGGGGCTGGCGAGGCTCTGCGGGAGTACTGGGAAGAGAAAGAGGATTTGGGAAAGCTATACCTACAGCAATAGAAGTGCATTTGTTTTGGACAGTTGTTGGGCTTTTTGTTGTGGTTATTTTTAATTGTCTAATCTGTGATAATTCTAAGTGACTTAAACAAATTTTAAAAATGCTTCTTCCAGAGGCTGCTGTGTTAGAGGAGCCTGTAACTGCCCTATCAAAAAGAGCTTCGCCTGAGCTCTTGGTCGCTCCTTCCCACTAGAACTCCGCCGAGTTCTGTGCGTGAGAAATTGCAGCTTGCACCTTGAGTCTCCACTTGATCTCCATCAAATCTCCCACTGGCCACTGGTGGGACCCTCCCATGTGAGACAGACAGATGTCTGCGGTGACGCAGACCAGACAGACAATAGGGTTCCTTGGGGGTCGAAACTGACTTGTCTCTCCACACTGACTCAAAGCCAAACACCAACAAAGCTGTGCCTTCCCCGGCTTCAAGATCCACTTCTCAGGAGCCCTTTGTCCCTGCGATGACACACAGGAAACATTGGCCCTCTCGACTCCCTCAGAAATCCCTGCAGGCCTCAGGGCTCAGTCAGGTGAACACGCACAGGTCCTCCCCTTGTCTCCACCAATGGGCTCCTACCGTGAAGTCACAGTCGCCTCCACCTCCACACCTAGAGTTGAGAAATAGCCTCGAGAAAGTGCCTAAATGTGCTGAGTGCAATGTCCTGGAGGCACACGTAACAAGAAATCAATTTCGTTTTGATTTCCGACAAACTCGTTTTGAGCCGCTATTGTGTATACTGCCACACTCCTCTCACAGTTGACAGTTGGAAAGAGAGACAGAGGCACAGGTGTCTTTGATCTAAAACCCAAAATAGTGCTCAAAGAAAGGCTAAAATAAAATACATAGGAGCTCAAGGAAATTAGCAATTGCTTTTGATTCAGGGGAAGATTGGAGGAGAAGGCCTTGAGGGAGGAGTACAATCGTGGCTGGGGGACAGGGCTGGAAGATAAAGGCACTCCATGAAAGGGGCCAGCTGTGAGGAGAGTGGGGCCCTCTGGATCAGGGAGATATTTGAGTGGAGGTGGGTGGGGAAGCATGCGGATCTCACAGAGTAAGTAGAGAAGTCTACTGTTGCTGCGGTGCGGGGAGATTGGGTGGAGAGGGGATGGCAAAGATAAGTGCTAGATGCAGA
Source organism: Tonatia bakeri (assembly GCA_004024845.1). NCBI lineage: Eukaryota > Metazoa > Chordata > Mammalia > Chiroptera > Phyllostomidae > Tonatia > Tonatia bakeri. The sequence goes on from PVIA01010622.1 coordinate 28,500, forward strand.
GGCCACCTGGAGATAAGGAGCTGGATTACACTCCTGCATCTCTGCTCCATGCAGCGACTTTGGGGAAGGAGGAGACATGCTTAGAGATCACATGGCTTTATTAATTATTGTATTGGAACTGCTACATTCAAAGAAATTAGGATATCATGCAATCTGTTACTTTGGACTGCCCTGGCTGGGCAGCTCAGTTGCTGGAGCATCGTCCGTGCACCAGAAGGTTGCAGGCTTGATTCCTGTGCAGGGCACGTACCCAGGTTGTGGGTTTGACCCCTGGTCGGGGCACATACTGGAGGCAACTGATCAATGTTTCTCTCTCTCTCTAAGATTAATCTAAGAGCAATAAATATATCCTTGGGTGAGGATTAAATAAAACAAAAAAAAATGGACCTTCTGCCATAGTTAGTATAAAGCTACAGTTAGTTTGAGGAATTTTGTTGTTTTATTTTGTTGAATTTAGGGTGCTGTTAGTTTGCTTATGACCTAATATTTTCATTGAGTCTTATATGGGACTTGGGCATGCAGAGAAATTAGGAAGTTATTTCTCATAGTTTATGTATATAACATTTCGTGGTTAGCATTTATTATTTCTTCTCTTTTTAAAAGTAGTGTTTCTGCTCTGACTGGTATGGCTCAGTGGATTGAGCATTGTCCTGTGATCCAAATAGTCGCTGGTTCGATTCCCAGTCAGGGCACATGCCTGGGTTGCAGACCAGATCCCCCCAGTGGAGGGTGCACCAGAGGCAACCACACATTGCTGTTTCTCTCCTTCTCTTTCTCCCTTACTTTCCCTCTCTGAGGATGAATAAAAGTCTTTGAAAAAAGAAAAAGAAAAAGTAGTGTTTCTATTTCTTCTAAACATGGGGAACTTTGGGGTGTGGGAATAATACCAGACCTATGCTTTAAAAAGATAACCCAGATAACTCTAGAGTCAGTGTTCAGGTTGGATTGGGTGACACGGAGAGAAATTGCAGGTGGGAATGCTAATTTGAGCCCCAGCTGACTTGCTTGCTTTCATTCATCCCTTCAGAAAATCGTTAGGAGTATTTACAGTGTGTCAGGGACTGTTCTGGGCATCACAAATGTAAGAGTGAAGAGAGCAAGTGAAACACTTGCTCTCCCGAAACGTCTTTTCTTCTGGGGGAATATAAACAACGGACGTACGAATCTCCAGTGTTGGGTATTGATCAGTGCTAAGAAGGAAAAGGAAGCGAGTGAGAAGAATAGAGAGTGCTGGGTAAACCTCTTCCTCTTTTTTAAAATCATTATTGTGGTAAAATATACACAACAGGAAATTTACCACATTAACCACTTTTAGGTGTACAAATTCAGTGGCATTACGTCCACGTTGTATGGCCATGACCACCATTCCCAGAACTTGTTGTGGTGGAGCTCTTTCTGACAGAATAGCTGGAGGCTTCTCGAACACAGTAGCCTCTGAGCAGAACTCTAAAAAAAGAGTGAGGACATGCCCTGACTGGTGTGGCTCAGTGGCTTGGGTGTTATCACTCAAACCGAAAGCTCATTGGTTCAATTCCTGGTCAGGACACATGCCTGGATTGCGGGCCAGGTCCCTGCTTGGGGGTGTGCGAGAGGCAAGAATGATCAGTGTTTTTTTTGCACATCGATGTTTCTCTCACACGTTGATATTTCTCTCCCTCTCTACCTCTCGCCTTTGCCCTCTCTCTGAAAATAAATAAAATATTGAAAGAAAGAAAGAAAGAAAGAAAGAAAGAAAGAAAGAAAGAAAGAAAGAAAGAAAGAAAGAAAGAAAGAAAGAAAGAAAGAACAGGCTTTGAGCCCAGGGAAGCCTGCTGCAGTCCATGGAAACAGTGAGACTGTCCCCACAGCCCAGGTGAACATTGATGCAATAAGGTTTGCTGTAGCCAAAACCCGCCCCCCGACCCCAGAGTACAGAGGAGAATTACTTTCTCCCAGAAGTAATTCATTTAGTAGAGAGGCCAACCCAGATCCATGAGAAGACAGAAAATTTAGTGCTAAGCACTAAATCCTGGTAAGGGTTTCGTATCTGTCCTAGGATCCCGTACCAAAGAGTACGTGGTGGTTGTGAAGGGAAATTTATGAGTCAGTGAAGCCGGAGTTTCCTTTTTGGGTTACAAGATTTTCTTTCACCAGATATGAGCAAGAAGTCATGAGTTTTCTTTGAAATGCCTATTGGTATGTGTTTTGCCTGTGACAGGAGCAATTAGTCATACAGTACTGAGCACATTCCATTTTTCTGGGTATAGAGAACACCAGGGAAATGTCTATATTCTACTATCTCTGCCATGTGGTCAGCAGAAACACCTTTAGGCCTTAACCCATTCATCCAACCTAATAATTTTGTCATCCATGACACCTTCATGCATTCTGCCGTCTGCACCTGACTCCCATTCAATGAAAGATCCAAACCATGACTTCTGACTTATTTTTGGATACCTGAAAAATGAGCTTGCTGTGGTCATATGCGCAAGAGTCTCAAAACCAAGTCCTATGCCCCATCCACGTAAAGGAAATGAGGCATTGCACAAAAGAAAAACAAAGTGTTCTCCTTTTAGTTGCCCTTCTCATTTGCCTTCCCTGGAAATCTGCAGAGAAACTTGAGTATGTTTGCCGTAGGTGGATGTTTGTTTGCTCACGACAGGAAAAGCAGTAAGAGGAAGTGGAGTCGTTCCACCCATAGGCGGGGCAGCCCTTGTCCATATAGACACAGCTGGTGCAAATCCGTAGTGCAAAGGTTGGAGATGTGTATCATGAATCTGCAGAAATTTCCATAAGGCCAACACAGCTGCAGTAGTTAGGGCTGGATAGATTGTACGTCTGGGCAGGGAAGGCAGAGACTCTACAGTTTATCACGGTGCTACAAGTGCAATGTGACATGCCGAATAACCAACCCATCAATAATCGCGCACTGCGCACTTCCCTGAGGCTTAATTTTACAGGTCCACAGTGCTGTATCTGCAGCTCTTGGGCCACATGTTTTGGAATTCAGAGTTTTTCAGAAATGCAGTGTACACACTGCATGGCATGACTTCACACTCCCGGCAGAGTCCAAGGTGGCAAACCGTCATTAAACCCTTGGATATATCCTCAGTGAAGTGTATGATTATTTGTGCCAAGTAGAATAAAGAAGGATCATAAATAGACTGACATCATCAGTTCGAGTCAGATTTTACTGCCAAATTAGTTTGAGCACCTAACGTTTGGTTTCAGAGGCAAAACTCTGAAATTTCAGAGGAACTGTGGACCTGTATGAACTTCCTCTGCATAATTCCAGAAAGCAAGCTATTGCTTGAACCCGTCTCATGAGTGACTATGATGCTGTGAATCAAGACTATGGATCTGAGCAGGAATGAAGTGTTCAGCATCACATCCTCCCACACACAGTGGGTGTGTCTGTAGTAGGAGGTACTTTGTTGGGGGATATTTAGCGTATATCAGTGGGAACTGAAAACACACAAGAAAGAACTATTACACATCTGCTGGATGTTTTTATCTGGCTAACCAGAAGGCAAAAACCCCATGAATTATATCCAGCAAGGCAGGTGCAGGCCACAGGCAACCGATACCTCCCAAGTGAGTTTGAAAGGATCTTGTTACCCAAGGATCCTAAGGGGGTTGTTGCCTTGTTGCCTTGGGAAACACGGGTAAGGCTAATTAACTCAGCACCTCAATTTAGTGACTCTTTCGTTCTCAGCACAGTCTCTCACATTCATGGCTGCCTGACAGTGGTCAGACCCACACTGGAGACGTAGTTCTTCTGGAAGTTTTTACGCCGCATCTGCAGGTGCTCCACCTCTGAGGGAGCGTGCGGACCATGCTCTCCACAGAGGCCACATGCCGGACCTCCTCCGGGGCCGGTCTCCTAGGTTTCAGGGCATCGAGTGCAGGGCGGAGCAGCCGGGACAGTGCAGTTCACAGGATGACCTGGGAGCCAGGTTAGTAGCTTTCGTTTTTTCCTCACCGTGGGCGTTTACTGGTGAAGGAACATGGAGCTTTCTTGACAAGAGCATTCAGTCATATTAAGTAAGTAAATTTAAGATTCTTGACTTATTTTTGACTTATTCATATAGGAAATCATACCTTGATGGGGAGACAATTCAATTTTTCAATTTAACACATTTATTGAGCACGTGTTATGTGGCACTGTGCCCTCTCTAGAAAGAGTTTACAGGATAGAATGTGTACCTGGGTATGTGTTAAATGTGTAACTAGGAATAGTCTCAGGACTCAGTTTTGACTAATGTAAGCAGAAGAGCTTACAGCTGGTGCGGGCTTTGCCCACAGTATCCACTTGGTGCCTGAAGGTGGAGGGGCCGTGTTGGATCTACGGGAATCAAAACCATAGGCAAGAATGCCAGGGATGAAAAACTGGAAAAAGCCTTGTCCTCTGCTTTAATCTGTGTCGCTATACGAAAAATGGGCTGTCTGCCTCCAAATATTTTGTGATGTGAAATAAATAAAGGCCTATCTTGTTTGGCTACTATGGTTGAGACTCATCTTTGTAGCTGATCATAATCCTGATACAGTATCCTTCTAGATTATTTCTCTGTGTATGTAGATATATAATTTCTAACCCTAACAACAATTTATGAGGCAGGTAATGTTATCTTCATTTTTATTTTTATTTATTTTATTTTATTTATTTACTTTTAGAAAAGGGGAGGGCGGGTGCAAGAGAGGGAGATAAACATCAATGTGTGGTTGCCTCTTGCACACCTCCCTTCAGGGACCCAGCCGCAACCCAGCCATTTGTCCTGACTGGGAATCGAACCTGTGACACTTTGGTTTGCAGGCCAGCACTCAATCCACTGAACCACACCAGCCAGGGTTGTTATCCTCATTTTTAAAAGGGAAAACAGGTTTGAGTAGGTCCAGTGAGCTTACCTCAGTCACACAACTGGAGAGTGACCACACTGGCCCAGGTCTGTGGGACTCCAACCTGCATGCTCTGTCTCCCGTACCATGTGCCTCTCTCTAGCGCTCTTGGACTTGGCAGAGGAGGAGACTCGTCCAAGTCTCTTAAAAGGACCAGTGTACATCGTTACAAGACTTTGAACCAATAGCATTAATAGAATTGGTCAAAAATAAAAATGCATTAGCTCAGATCCTACTGCTTCTCATAATACTTTTCCTTTTTGCACAGTTGTTTTCAGTCCCTGTTCCTGTGTTTTCAGAGCTGTAGTTATTCTATACAGAGCATCTGTTATTCTGCTTTTTTCAGCTAACAATTGCATATCTTTTTTTTAAAGATTAATCTTCACCCAACGACACGCTTTTAGATTTTAGAGAGAGGGAAAAGGAGGGAGAAATGGAGAGAAACACCCCTGTGAGAGAGCAACATAGATTGGTTGCCTCTTATAAAATGCGCCCTGACTGGGGACCCTATCTGCAAGCCAGACATGTGCCCTGACTGGAAATCGAATCCATGACTTTTCAGCTTGCGGGATGACATCCAACCAACTGAGCCACATTGGCTAGGGCAATAGTATACCTTGATGTTTCTATACATCTCACAGTATTTTAATTTTTTTGACATCTGGGTTGTTTCCACTTTTTGGCTATTCCCAATAAAGCTGTTATAAACATTTATGTACAAGTTTCTCTGTGAAGATAAATTTCCAGTTCTTTTGAATAAATTCCTAAGAGTGAATTCCTGGGTTATACGATAGCTGCATGTTTATTTTAGTATTTTTCTTAAAAATCAAACTATTTTCCAGAAGGTATGTCTCATTTCACATTCCTACCAGTAATGCGTGGCAAACAGTATTTTCGACTTACACCGAACACGATCTATAAAGTGACGACAAGGGGAGGCGGGTGTCCTCAGCGCTATCACTGCCCCAGACGAAACCTGGTTTGCGTCTGAGTTTAGTGTTGTTCTCATTCTTTGGCCTGTGCGCTTCATTCTTGCAGAGTGGTAATCATAGTATGTGAATTTTGTGTTCTGTCGTTTACACTGAATATTACCTTGTAAGTACCTATTATCCACAAGTCCCATGAGGGTAAAACCTCCATTCTTTGTTCATTGTCCTGTCCCCTGTGCTTAGCATGATCCAGTAAAGCTGGCTCAATAAATATTTGTTGACTAAATAACTATTGCTGCATACTTCACAGTTAACAAGTGTATGCCCCACGTAATGTTCCTTTTAGTGAACAGGACTTAATTTACTTAGCCTTCCCTTCATTGTGAACATTTTCAGTTTTTCATTTTTTGCTCTTATGAATAATGTGTTGATGAAGAGTTTTGTGCAGCCCTGGCTGGTGTGGCTCAGTGGATTGAGCACGGGCCTGCAGACCAAAGGGTCGCCTGTTGGATTCCCAGTCAGGGCACATGCCTGGGTTGTGGGCCAGGTCCCCAGTAGAGGGCATGTGAGAGGCAACCACACATTGATGTTTCTCTCCCTCTCTTTCTCCCTCCCTTCCCCTCTCTCTAAAAATAAATAAATAAATAAATAAATAAATAAATAAATAAAGTCTTTTAAAAACATCTTTCTTAAAAAAAAGAAAGAAAAGTTTTGTTCATATGGTTTTCTTGTGTTTGGGCTTATGATAGGGACTCCAGGGTAAAATGACAGGGTCAAATGATTTTGGCATTTTTTTAATGTCTTGATGCATTTTATGAGAATGCTTTTTGAAAGGCAGGAGCAGTATGTATGTATGTATGTATGTATGTATGTATGTATTGTATGTATGTATTTTAGAGAGAAGGGAAGGGAAGGAGGAAGAGAGGGAGAGAACATCAGTTGGTTGCCTCTCGCATGCCCCCACCTGGGGACTTGGCTGGCAACCCAGGCATGTGCCCTGACTGGGAACTCATCTGGAGACTTTTCAGATCACTGGCGTGTGCTCAATCAACTGAGCCACACCATCCAGGGCAAAAGCTAGGAGCGGTTTACAACTGTAATACTACTGTAGCAGTTTCACCACACCCTCACCTACCCTGGCCTTTGTTGTGGTTTTAAATTGTTGCAATCGATTTAAGTGGAAGAATCCCTCAATCAATTAGTATGTGTCCATAACCTCGGTTTAGTGTCACAGGCACACTGTGACAAATCAGTACCCATTAGAATGTAAGCCTGTTATTTCAGTCGTGTCTCCAATACCCCCACTCTCAATTTCCACCCAATGTACAGTAAGCACAAGCGTAATTCAACTGTATCTTGGCTTCTAATTTCCATGAGGTGTCCCACACACCTTGGTCTGTACAATTTTAGTTGTAATTTTTACAGAACTATTATTTTATTATTTATAGCTTTTTAAGAATCATAATGAGAAAGGTGATTTTTACATTAGACACTCTAAGTAATCACATCCTTGTTTTCTACAAAGTTGTTTGAGGAATTCATGTCTATCCATATCTATATATCTCTTCATGTATCACTACCTTTATATATCTACATCTATATATTTCTATCTCCATCTTTCTCCCTGGCAATTCATAGGCAATCTCAGGTCCAGCAAAGCTATGCTTTCTGTATGTGTTTAGAACTAGTGTTCATCAGAGGCTTGAGTAAAACTACAATGATCTTTGGACTGTTAACAAGTGATCAACAGAAAGTACTATTTCTTTATGAGCTGTTTGTCAAAGTCCAAAGAAGTAATGTTGAATGCCATAAAGCAGGCAGTTAGGCCCCTTACTTGAACAGATAGTTTCTTAGCAAAACTTCCAAAGCTTTGGCCACAGAAACAATAAATATAGAGGTGACCCTTGTCTCTAGACAGGGGGCTATAAATTGCACGAATTAAGGTATCATACTAGAAAACATGGGCCACAGAGCTTGTTAAAGGGGCTTAAAGTAATTATCCCAGTAATTGCTGAGAATGGAGACAGGATCATTTTTGGCTACACTCCCCTTGCCCTTCTTTTCAACACTGTGACTGGTAGCTACAGGTGGGAGAATCCTGTTTGAATTATTGGGACTCTTACTGGGGGTCTCCACCTGACTGGTGTGAGTAGGGATGAGACCAAGACCAGGGTAGAGAGTGTTTTAAGAGCACTCAGCAGTCACATGACCCATGCACCGAAGGCTGGCCTATCTCTGAAAGCTACAGTGTCCCCTTTCAGTCTTCAGGAAGCAAGCACTAGGGCACTGTGACCAAGGCCTGTCGTCAAGTTCCCATCAAGACAGAAGTCCTCCATTCCAATAGGACCAGAGTCAACAAGAAGATGCCTGGTAGGTCTTCTAGTCCACCCCATGCACTTGTTTTACTTTTGTTTCCAATTAAATTCCAGAGTACCCAAAAAGTGCAGGTGTGTCTTCACCACTGTTCCCAATGCCCCTAAATTACAGCCTTTCCCACTCACGTTTCCATTCAGCACCAATGCCAAGGTGCTGTGCATCCTTCCAGCTCTTTTTCTACTCGGTTGCATATGTGTGTGTGTGTTCAGTGCATAAACAGGTTCATACAATATGTATCATCCCGCAACTTGTCTCTTTCCTTAGCAACATGTGTTGGAGAATTTTGCATATTGGTTCATATAGACTAGCTTACTGTTTTTACCTGATGGAGAGCTTTCCTCAAAATCAGTCAGCAGATATACGTAGAAAGTTATGACCCCCCAACCCCCAAATCAGACAAAGCTAAGAAGACATCCAGATGTCATTTCAATTCAATCTCTTCTTATTTTTATACAGGAAAAATTTCAAACATACAAAATAGTGGGCAGACTAGTACAGTGAACAACTTCAAACACACTTAGAAGCTAAAACCCGCAAACGACATGGTGTATGTATTGGTATGTATTGGTGTACGACATGATATGTGTTTCTCCGGTGGGTGGAAAGAAGCATCACTCCTGTTGCCTGCAGTTTCTGACCTTCCAATGATCTGACATCTTCTCTTCAAAGTTCACCGAGAAAGTACATGTCTGTTTGAGGGTGGGCATCTTTTTATCTAAAGGAAAATTTAGAGTCCCTACATGGAAATGGAATATAACACAGCAGTAAAATTGGATGAAATATAGCTATGCTCAACAACCTGAATAAACCTTAGAAATATAATTTGCAATTTAAAGAGCTGGTTGCAGAAAACTACACACAGTGTGAGTCTATTTCTATACAGCTCAAAAGAAGCAAATCCAAACAATCTATTGTTTAGGAAGATTACATATTTTGGGAAAAGTTTTTTAAAAAACTGCGTAATTTAAGGTAGTAATTACCTTGAAATTAATGGGGGAGGGGTTAGGATTTGGAAGCATGTGGCATCTTCAGAAGCACTGGAAATGTTTTATTGATAAATTGTGTAATGGGACCAAAATACATTTGACACATTGTACAAATATACTACTGCTTATCCAGCCATTCTTGTTGCCATTTAATTAATTAATTAATTAATTTTGCTATTCCAACATAGAGGAATAAGCATTCTGGAACATATTTCTTTTAATACTGTGTGAGTACTGGGGGGTGAGAGGGATGGATGCCTAGAAATAGAGTTGCTGAGTCAAAAAGTGAGGAGACTGAGGCTGGGAGTCAGAGAAGTAAATAAAGTGCAAATCTCAGGATCACAAAGGCAGCACACAGCAAAGTCAAGGCTAGGAACTAGGCTCTCTCTGAGGCTCTGCGGTGCACCTATTACCAGTAAAGAAAACACCTGTTGAATCAAGGCAAGTGCCCCACTTTAGACTGTGATTTGACCCTTTTACTGTCCTCTGTCCAGTGTGCAGATGAAGCACAAGTATCAGTTTCAGAACCTCAGGTCACAGCACACAAGAGCTCCCTGTCACATGAGGCAGCAGAATAGGGCTTTGTCTCCAGGGCAGGCAGGATGGTTTCTGTGGGACTGCCTTGGTGCCAGCGGTGGGGAGGGAACCTCTGCTGAGCTCTAAGTCAGAACCCAGAGTTCCTGCCCCATTTTTCACAGCACTACCCCTGTGGCCCAGGGAGGCGTCTCTTTTTATTTCTCTGAGCAGATTTTGAAATGTTTAGTCTTCGGAGTGGAAATGTTTATTAGCTACTGAAAGTGCTGTTTTGCTGGTTACAGGAAAGCACAAAGGAGTACATACAGCATGTACCCAGAGTGAAAAGAGTGGGTGGAAAAGACAGAGATAATGGCAGATACCAGCTCTGCCAGCCAAAGTGCCTGTCTTCCTACCTGAACACATTTGAAGAAAATCCCAAACCCAAGTCTCCTTTGAAATGTTCATTTCACACACAGAAAGAAATAAAAGATATGTTATTTTTGCGTATATGTGCATTTTTATATGTATAGACATAAAATAAGTAAGCCACCCAAACACATATGAGTAGCAACATCTACTCTGTATGCTAGATTAAATCAGTGGCATGGATTAACATATTTTAAAATTTTTCCTAATTTTTTCCTAACTTGGGGCGTACCAAGTTTCCCCCACATATCTCATCAATATTTTTAGACGTTGGTTGGTTTGAATCAGGACCAAAAAAAGAAGTACACATTGCACTTCCCTGACACTACTTCAGTCTTTGAATCTAAAGATTTCTCCCCTACATCGTTTTTAATGCTTGCTACTTGTTGAGGAAAGTGGGCCATTTGTCTTTTTGAGCTGCCCACAGTCTGGATTTTGTTGACCATACCCCAGTAGTAGTGTTGTTGAACACGTTCTATTGCAACAGTTCCTATAAGCGGGCAGTTGGATCTAGAAGCTTGATCAGATTCAGGGTTCTTTTGGGGGAGACAAGAATGTGTCATTGTGTTGTTGTGTGTTTCCATCAGGTGGCACATAATGTCTGGTGATCTTTTCTGTGATGTTAGTGGCCATCGATGACCACTGCCTCGATCCATTATTTTATTAGGGTCTTGGAAAATGCTGATATTCAAATTTTACCATCCTTTATTTATTGGCTAGAATAATTTTCTCACCATTTAGTTATTCCGAGATAAAGTTTATACAGGTCTTAGCTTGGGTTTCCAGGGAAGCAGAGACTAGGGACACAGGCTTTGCTGAGGAGCTAGGGAAGGAAGGGAGGGGCGCCAGAGCAGATAGAGCCCGTTCAAGGGAGCCTCACCCAGTAGGCTGCAGCTTCAGGCACCTGATTGGTCCATTTTGTGTGACTTGATTTCTGGGAAGTGATATAGACTGAGTCTCAGGATAGTTCATCTTGGTGGGGCAAAGGAGGAATATTTATTTATCAGCTTTCATCCTCCGCTGGTAGAAGTTTAGAACATGGAACAATTAACTCACAGACCCTTGAGGGTAGTGATATATGAGCACCTGAATTTCCATGGTTCCCCGAACTTGTGTTAACAGAAAAGCACTGGAGGGAGGAAGGAGATAAGGCTATTTCAGGTCGTTCCTGAATGAATTAGACAGAGGTCACCTAGAACTTGTTGCAGTGGCCACTCACCAGGCTGGTCCTCGTTTGTTGGGCATTTTCAGTAAACAGACCTTGGATTTTTTTTTTTTTTTCAAGAAAAAGGAGTTCTAAATGCTAATTCTAATTCCGACGCAATATTGCTTCTTTCATTTTTATATTTATCTCTTTTATACTGAAAAACTTAATGCTTAAGGTCATTAACATAATTACTTACTACTAACACTGATTACTGAAGAACAGTCTGTTTTTAACCTCTGCATCCTTCGAACATACATCTAGGGGATGTAGAGTCGAGTAATTGTGTATTAAAGTCATCTGACATAGTTTCCCTTTACATGGGTAGGGCGCCAGATTGAGAACTACATTCATTTGTTGAATTTTGCTTTTTAAATTTTTGACTTTTTCATAATTATGTAAAATTTACATCATTCCAAAGTCAAATCTACAAAACAGGATATTGTTGGAGAACTCCAGCTGCTATTCTTGTGCTTTCTATCTTTTTCCTGGCTCCCACAGATAACGATTTTATTTATCCTTCCACTAAAAACAAAAAAACAAGCGCATGAGTGTTCGTGTTCCTGCTTTCTTAGCTAAACAGTGGCATACTACACACACCTTGAATCATCTTGCTAGCATTTAATCTTTGACAAACTACTGTGCATCTTTTTAAAAATTGTAGTCTTCTAGGCTCAATCTACCCACTTCCTGGGATGAGCTGTTAGTAGGTACCCTCAGAAGTCTAGAGTAAATGAACCAGAGTTTTCTAAGAAGCATTGTTATTCATTCCATTATTTCCTGCAAAGGTTCCTGGAGGGAGGCGCGAAGGAGGGCTTGGCAGTCGCAAGCAAAGTTGTCTAGAACCAACGAGGGCCTGACCTTACCAGGAATACTTCTTATTGTGGTAAAACAGACACAACACAAAAGTAACCATTCATAAGCATACAATTCAGTGGCATTAAGTACACTCACATTGTTGTGCAACCAACACCACCATCCACTTCCAGAACTTTTTCATCATCCCAAACCGAAATTCCGCACGCATTAGAACAATAACTCCTCATGACCTTAACAGGATTTTTAACCAGACTAAGAGAAAGGAGCGCCTGCTTGCCAGGTGCAGGCTTGGGCACTAGGAAGCCGGTGGCCTCCCGGCGGGGCAGCGTTCCGGCTGTGACTAAGCAGGCTCTGGGTTAGCACTCCCACTCTCACCTATTGTCCCGGCGGGAGGAACCGGTATTTCCGGATTAGGGCCTCGGTCCCGGTGATCCCAGCTAAGGGTGAGGTTGTGGGGGAGGGGAACGGAAGCTGATCCCAAATGTTAACTTCCCACCAACATCGTTAACCTGCTTCCCAACCATTCCCGCCAGCAAATCAAAGACCCCAATACCACACACACACACACACACACACACACACACACACACACACACACACACAATGGCCCACAACCATCCCTCCTGCAGTGTTTTGAAGAGTGCCAGAGCTACGGCCTTTCAAGCGCACAATCCAGGAGAGGATTAGAAAGCCGGCCTGGGCACGAATTAAGAAAGCACAGGACCCTGGCCGGTTGGTTAGAGCGTCTCCCGTTCTGCCAAGGTTGTGGGTTCTATCCCCGGTCAGAAAAAATGTAAGAAGCACTACGCGTTCCGCTCGCCGTGCGCGGGAAGAAAGTTCAGCGCAGTTTTGCAGGCAAGGGAAGAGGCAGGGCAGTGGGCGCACTGGCTGGAGTGACTAGGCGGTCCCTGCGGCCGCAGCCCCTGCCCCGCCGCTCCGTGCCGTGTGTGAGGTCCTGCCTTGGATCTTCTCGACACCTCAAAGTAACGCTGCAGTGAGCTGAGTCTCCTCCCTCTGGGTCTCCAGGAAGCAGGTGACAGCACTGCCCACCCTCGTCCCCTCTGAGCGGCTACTGGTTGCCTCGCCGCCGCCCTGCGCTTTCTGCGCCCCACCTTGGATATACTTTTGTTATTTCTCCCAAACCTCCAAACAGGAAATAGCCCGAGTTACAATAATACACAGGAGCTGCAGGGAAGGCCACTTGAGCCCGCCCATTCTCGGGGCAGCCTCCTGTTGTCCGGTTCGGGCCAGGCGCCGCCAGCGACGCGCGCAGGGAGCACAGGGGGCAGCGGCCCAGGAGCCGGCGCCGCGTGGGAGCGCGCCCCAGCGCCGCCGAGAGCCGCGGGTGTCCAGCGCCCGACTCCGCCGACCGCAGCCGCCCCCCGCCTCCAGGCGAGTACTGCACCCTTCGCCCTCTCGCTCCCGGGCCGGGGAGCGCCCGCGGAGCGTCCGGGCGCTGCCGGCCGCCCCGCGGCAAGGGAGCCGCCCCAGGCGCGGCAGCCCCGGCTCTGGCGTCGCCAGGAAACCTTCTCCCTGCCCCAACTTTGGCAAGAGACTGATTTGCCGGGTGTGGCGGAGCGCTTGCGCCCTTGATTCGTCGTGTGGACGGAGGTGAGGGGCAGCGCGAGTAAATGCGAGTTGATGCCCCGGACCCATATCCGATTACCTTGGTGTCTACTTTATTAAGCATTAATTTTGTTGTTTCCTTTCTGGGAGATACGTAGCTGTTTTTGCTCCCCATCCCGCCCCCCCCCTCGGGGGGACGACAGTGCATCACAGGGTTTCTCTTGGGTAATCGTTTCGAAGTGGGTTCGATCACGCACCTAGGGCAACTACAGGTACCTGGGAGCCACTTTCTTTTTCCTGTCTGGCCTTGCGCCATCTCCCCCAAGGGATGGGAATTGTCTCACTTCCTGTTGGGCTTCTCTTTAACCAGATTTAAAGGGCCTCTGAGTTTCTGTTGGCACTGCCAACGTTGGCAGTACTACCTGGAGGGGGCAGGAGCTGGTGGCTTGGTTTAGGCGGGTCGAGGGTTACTTGAAAGCACGCAGGGCTGCCTGAGCTGCCCGCCGACTTTCAGCAGCGGGACTTGAAAACTCCGCACACCTGAGAGGCTGACTGCAGTCCTGGAGGTGCCGCGCAACCCGCAGAGCTGTGCACTCAGCGCTCAAAGCTTTAGAGAACCCGCATTTTTGTTGTTGTTGCTCATTTGTAAGGGAGGGGCCGAGCTTGTGAACAGGCTGCTGGGCGTTGTCAGTTTTCTAGGGCTGTATTGTAAGGTTCTGCTATAGGGAACTCATTCAAAACTAAGTTGGAAATCTTTATGTTGGATAAAGGCCACTGAATTCCAGGCATTCTTCGCGCTTGAGAAGGGTATTTTCAGGACTGTTCTGGAGTCTACATGAGGTCTTTCCGCAAAGCTGCCTCTCTCAACCATCCTTATCGTCGGTAGCTGATTCCTAGCCCCCCGATGGGTGGGCACTCCTAGAAGCCCCCTTTGGTCAGGCCTACTATCCAAGTTCCTCAAGGCATTTTTACTTAGGGTGATGGGTGGGTAAGTTAAGTCCTTAGCCAGTTTGCTTGAAAGATATGATCAACCTTCTGTTTCCCGGTGAGAGGACCTAGTTCTAGGTGGTTAAACGGACAGAGTGACATACTTTCAAGTGCTCTGAGGACACGTTACTTCAGGTGAAGTCCACGGTCCGGCAGCGGCATCACCTGGGGACCTGTTAAAAATACAGGATCTTAGATCCTACCCTGATCCGCCGAATCAAGATCCCAGAGGGATCGGTCGCATATTAACGTTTCAGAAGCACTAGTCTAGGTTTTCGGTTCGGTGTAAGGAAGAGATTTCACAATACATTTGCACCTCTTTGCCAGACCAGGAGAAACACACCACAGCTTGTGGGTCACAGCTCTCTGCCCCAGGGAGGCAGGCTCCGGGCAAGATTTGGACCTGTGATTAGCATACTAGCTTGTGGGTTTTTGTTTCTCCATGCTTTTATTCTTTTACTGTTACTATTATGGTGAAATATACACAACATAAAATTTACCCTTTTAACCATTTTGAAGTGTGCAGTTCAGTGGCACTGACTACATTCACAGTCTTGTGTAGCCATCACCACTATTCATTTCCAGAACTTTTTCATCTGCCCGTGGGGAAACTCTGTCCCCAGTAAACAATACTCCATTTCCCCTTCATGCCAGCCCTGAGCTTCTGGAGACTTAATACTTTTTTTGTGGGGCACAGAAGAGGTGGATTAGGAATGTGAAGTAAAAGTAAAGTCATGCTCACAAAATGTGAACATGTGGAGATGCCTTGGTCTCTGGCTTGGTGGACAAGGCGCGCTAGTTCCGATTCTTCGAGTGTACGTCCTTTCTTTTAGTAGCCGCAGCCCTGACCCCTGAGGGTTTCCTTCTGGGTTTGGCGGGAGAGGACAGGGGCAGTCAAGGGCTCAGACTGTGCTCTCTTACTAAGCCTGGTAAAATCTGTCTCCTGACTTTTGACTGGCGTTATTTTAGATGGCCTATTTATATTGGGTTTAGCTTTTTTTTTTTACATATTGACTCAAATTCATTTTTAAAAGTGGAATAAACCTTAAGAAAAAAAGTTGTGCTTGGTATATAGGACAAGGGTACTGCAAGACTTCAGGGAGATTTGAAATAATATTCTAAATTACCCCAGGGTCTTTTGTTTCAGTTTTAATGTTAAATGAGTCTAATGGTCCAACGACTTTTATTCTAGTTGTAAAAATGTTTGTATAAATTAGAAAAACCTTGTAAGAATGAAAGTCATCTGCTTGAATCCACATACAGTTGTCCAGCTGCTTGAGAACGTGCTTTTTGGTGAGAATGGAAATGTGAACTGGTTAACTAATAAAAATGGTTTCATTTATGATCTAAGAGAGTAATCGTTACAGATCAGGAATGTGGTTCTGAACACACAAGCCATTGGGGATCACGGGAAGATTTAGTAAGTAGCCAAATAGAGGCAAATTCTTCAGATTCTTCCTAGCTCATTTTTTCTCTGAGACTCTTAACTTTTCTTGTAGTTTGATTTTCATCACAACGAGCCTATCAGCTTATGGGGAGGAACTTACAGCTTCCTTTGATTGAAAAGTCCTTTTGAAATGACGAAGATCATTCAGATGGGCAGGATTTGGCAGAAAATTCTCCCACTTCAGGAGACCCTTGCATTCCCGTAATTTTATATTGTTATTTCATTTTCATTCGAGTAAGGCAAAAGAGAAAAGGTTTCCCTCGTCTATGATGTTTTCTTCTGAAATAGCTATATAGTTCAGGGTTTTATTTGGTGAGCAAATGCTATTTTGTAGTCCACCCATGAGAAAAAAATGCTTTAGACAGCATCCAGTGATTGGTTTTGCCAATGATTCAGTGATGCCTTGAGAATCACTTGGGGAGTTTACTAAAAATGGAAACTGTCCCGACTACTCCAGACCGACTGAGTGAGAATCTCTGCATTGGAATCTGTGGAATCTTGGGTGGTTCCAGTACGTATTTAGGTTTGGGAGTCACTCAAATAAACAGCGTACCCCCACACACACAGACTAAGATGTTGGAACATTAATTTGAAGGTACACAGGTGTGCCAAGTCCAGCCAACACCTTTTGATATTGATCGGCTTTGTCAAGATCTGAGGTTCAGAATTCTGAGTGTCCCAAAGAACCCCTGGTCTCCATAGGAGAGATCAAGGTGTTGGACTGCTTGATTAAGCATCCGCGAACATTGGTTGAGTTCCTATTGTGAATCAAGTATTTTCAGAGATATTCTCATTAAATCTTTACAGTGACATTGAGAGGGGTACTACTTTTTCCCCTCATTTTACAGATGAGAAAACTGAAGCCAGCCTAGGTCTTCCTAGTCTAGACCATGGTTCTGTCCATGGTTGTTCCATGTAGAATAATAAATCTCTGCATGCCAACTCCCCTTCATCCCAAGAATCTGTGCATTTATTAGTATCTTTTGGAGTGTAAGGTACCATAAGACCTCCGATGAGTGATTATATTTGACTTGAATGTAGCATTAGTGTTCAGCTCCCAGAAGAGTCAAGTCCTGGGCATTCTGTCTATTGAGATTGGTCAGCTGTGCCCTCTGTGACTCGGCAGTATCTACCAGACAGCCGAGATGCTACACAGTGTGGGAGAAAGGGCCCAGGAAGAACTGAATCTACCTTGACCAGCCAACTGAGCAGGAGTAAACCTCTTAAACTTGGAGCTGCCACATCCTGGAATATAAAATTAGGTGAAGATAATTATCTTCCTCTAAGATTATAGTAAGGACTCAAAAGGGCCTTATTTGTAAAAGTGCTTGTAAATTGTCAAATGATAATAAAATGCTATCATCATTTGGGAGAGATTTACAGTGCGAAGGAGACAGAAAAAGTCACAGATTTGAGTTCCTAACATTTTTTAGTTAACCAAGTTTTAAATTCTTTTCTAACTTTAGGCCATTTAAAAAAACCAACAATTGTATTGAGATGTAATTCACATATACAATTTACCTACTTAAAGCATATAGTTTATTGGTTTTGAGTATATTTACCACGAGCAATTTTATTTTGATTGCCCCAAAAAGAACAGAACTCCTCAGCGAACCTCTCACACCCTTTGACTGGCTCCTCCCGCCCCCTGCGGCCCCCACCCTGAGCCACCACTGGTCTACTTTGTGTCTGTAGATTTGCCTCTTCTGCACATTTCCTAGAAATGAGATTATGTAACGTGGGAACCTGTATGTCTGGCTTCTTTCACTTAACATAATGCTTTCAAGGTCTATCTCCATTGTCACATGTGTCTGTGTTTTATTCTTTTTGTTGCCAAATAATATTTCATCGTATGTGTACCACATTTTGTGTAGTCATCTCTTGATGGACATTTGGATTGTCTCTACTTTTTGGCTATTAGGGTTGATGCTTGTGTGAACATAGATGTACAAGTTATGTGGACATATGTTTTCATTTCTTTTGGGTACATACCTACAAGTGGAAAACATATGACAGTTCTATATTTAACATGTTCAGGCACTACCAGACTGTTTTCCAAAGTGGCTACTTCAGTTTACAGTCCCGCCAGCAGTGTATAAGGTTTCTAATTTCTCCACATTCTCATCAACACTTGCTGTCCATCTGTTTTTATTTTAGCCATCCTAGTTGGTGTGAAGTGGTTTTCTTTTTTAAAAAAATTATCCAATTACAGTTTTCCTGATTTCCCCTTCTTTCCCTGCTTCTGCCCAGCACCCTCCAATTCCTCAGGCAATCCACGCACCATTGTTCATGTCCATGGGTCATGCATATAAATTCTTTGGCTACTCCATTCCCTACACTGTACTTTATATCCCCATGGCTATTCTGAAACTGCCTATTTGTCCTTAATCCCCTCACCTTTTCACCTATTCCCTTACACCCCCCTGCCATCTGGCAACCATCAAAACCCTCTCTGTATTCATGGTTCTCTGTTCTTTCTGTTTGCTTAGTTGGTTTTTTAGATTCAGTTGTTGATAGATTTTTATTTTTTGCCATTTTATTGTTCACAGTTTTTTATTTATATTTTTAATACTTTTTTATTGTTGTTCAAGTACAGTTGTATTGTTCACAGTTTTAATCTTCATCTTTTTCTTAAATAAGTCCCTTTAACATTTCATGTAATATGGTTTGGTGATGGTGAACTCCTTTAGTTTTTCTTGTCTGGAAAGCTCTTTGTCTGCCCTCTGATTCTAAGTGATAGCTTGGCTGGAGAGAGCAGTCCTGGCTGTAGGTCCCTGCTCTTCATGACTTTGAATATTTCTTGCCAGTCCCTTCTAGCCTGCAAGGTTTCTTTTGAGAAATCAGCTGACAGTCTTATGGAAACTCCTTTGTAGGTAATTAGCTTCTATTCTCTTGCTGATTTTAAGATTCTATATCTTTAACCTTTGGCATTTGAATTATGAGTGGGCCTCTTTGCATCCATCTTGTGTGGGACTCTGTGCTTCCTGGACTTGCATGTTTATTTCCTTCCCCAAATTAGGGAAGTTTTCTTCCATCGTTTTTTTTTTTTTTTTTTTCAAATAGATTTCCAATTTCTTGCACTTTCTCTTCTCCTTCTGGTACCCCTATGATGCAAATGTTGGTCCTCTTGAAGTTGTCCCAGAGGCTGCTTATACTGTCCTCATTTTTTTGGATTCTTTTTTCTTCTTGTTCTGATTGTTTTTTGTTTTTGTTTTTGTTTTTTGCTTCCTTATGTTCCATATCATTGATTCGAATCTTGGCTTCATCCACTCTCTTGTTGTTTCCCTGTACATTGCTCTTTATTTCAGTCAGTGAATCCTTCATTTCTGACTGGATCTTTTTTATGCTGCTGAGGTCCTCACTAAGTTCCTTGAGCATCCTTATAACCAGTGTTTTGAATTCTGCATCTGATAGATTGCTTATCTCCATTTCATTCAGCTGTTTTTCTGGGGTTTTGATCTGTCCTTTCATTTGGGCCATGTTTCTTTGTCTCCTCATCTTGGCAACCTCCCTGTGTTTGTTTCTATGTATTAGGTAGAGCTACTTTGACTCCCTGTGTTGGCAGTGTGGCCTAATGTAGTAGGTGTCCTGCAGGCACAGCCTCTCCTATCACCCACATTGGGTATTCAAGGTGTCCCTTCATGTGGGCTGAGTACACCTTCCTCTTATAGTTGAGCCTTGTTTGCTGTTGGCCGATCAGTGGGAGGGATTTACCCAGGCCAATCAGCTGCAAGAATTGGCTGAGACCACTGACCACCAACTTCTATCCTTTGTGGAGCATCAGCTCTGCAGGGGCAGGGTGGTGGATCTCCGATGTGTTCTGTAGCAGCCTACTGGGTGCACTGGCCCTGGTGTTTCCTGGGTGGTGCAGGCCAAGGTCAGCCTCCACCTGTGTTTTGCCTGGAGCCACCCTCCCTGAGCTATAAAACATCTGAGATGGCTGCTGCTTGTGCTGGGCTTAGAGATTCCCAGGGAAAGCCAAACTGTGAATCTAGGCTGACTGCTGCTAAAGCTGGGCCTGGGCCTCACTGAGGCTAGCTGTTGCTTGTTGGATAGGATTTAGGAAGTTGTGAAGCATGAGCCAAGATCAGCCATTCATATGCAAAAGCAGCTTGGGTGGGGCAGAGTCTCTGGGGTCAAACTGTGTTAGCCAGGTTGATGGAGTCTCAGATATGGCACCAGCTTGCAGGTTCAGTCTCAAGGGATGTGGTTTCTTTAATTCTGTAGTTGTCAGACTTCCATGCCATTTGATTTCTGACAGTTCTGAGTGGTCTTTATCCTATATTTTAGTTATAATTTTGATGTGGTTCACAGATATCAGCCATGTCTGCCTACACTGCCATCTTGATCAGAAGTCCTGAAGTGATTTTCATTCACACTTCTCTGATGGCTACTGACGTTGAACATCTTTTCATGTGCTAGTCTTTCGTGATGTGTTAAACATTCTTTTCTAAGGAAAGACTAGATAAAGAGGAAATACTTTTGAATAGATTCCCTAGTTTCAATGGTGTAGAAGAATACTAAAAATGTAAATTTAGTTCATTGCTTGTTTGAAGTTGATTTCAGTTTTGGCTCATCTTTTTATTTGCCTTAGGGCCTGGTCTAGTGCATGTATTATAGTACCCTATGTTCCAAAGAATTTGAGTGAAGAATTAACGAACACATAACTTCTTGGAGGTGAGGGAGAATAAGTACGCAGGGACATATTTTTCTACATGTTGATTTAATGCCCACTAAAAAAGTATGTTTGTCTCAGATGTTAATAACATACAAAAAAAATCCATTGATGCCAATGGTGGACATTTTAAATGCTTTACAAAATAGTTTTTGATATTGTATTGGTTAACATCTGTGCATTCGACTTATTAAAATATATAATAATGCAATTTAAAAATCATGTTAATAAGTTGTTTATGTATTTTATTAGGGTACTCTTTATTTTACTTTTATGTGCTCCAGAAAAGAAAGTAGACTGCTGGACATTTTTGCATGCGTTAGTACATTTTTGTTCTTTCCTTAGAGCTACTTGGCAGTATATTTTTTTCTCTGTAGCCACTCAGGAAATTGTTTTATTTGTCTTAGGGCCGGCCTACTGCATGTAGCACTACACACTCTACATTTAATGTGGCTCTGCGTGTACATGTAGCTCTACTTTACAAGTCAATAATGGATTTTCAAAATACCTATTGCTTTTGGAGGCCCACTGTATTTCTCTTGGGTTGCACTCTTTTGATGTATTACTGGTCAATGTAGGCAATATTAAGAGACATAGGGAAATCAGCTGGATTAGAAAAAGAATATTATTTCCATTTGAGACAGACATGGGATAGGCAAGTGGAAGTGTGTGATGCAGTGTTTCTCAACTATTATCTGCATCACCTGGAGAGCATGTTAAAACACACACTGCTGGCCTCACTCCCTGAGTTCTTAGTGTTTTTGATTCAGTAGGTCTTGGGTGGGGGCCTGAGAATCTGCCCCTGAGAATCTCTGAAAGTCCCCAGGTGATGCTGATGCTGCCGGTCTGGACAGCACACTGTGAGAACCTGTGGTTGGAGGCATTTGGAAGTGTAGGACCAGAGCAAGAGTGGGGGAAGGGGTAGGCTTGAGGTCGGCCTGGGCATCATGTGCATATAGGAGCTTGGTGACACCAGGGAGGAGGGTACAATTGGGGGAGTGCATAGACAAGTGCTGAGGACTGAAATGTAGAGATGTGGTGGGGAGGGGCGGCTGGAGGAAGAAAAGCCTCCGAGATGGGGAAGGAATGGGCAGAGGTTATGAGGACACCAAGGCCAG
>PVIA01010623.1:0-50412 GCA_004024845.1 Tonatia bakeri
TAGACAATAGGTAGAAAATAGGGGGAGGGCAAGAATAGTATGGGAAATGTAGAAGCTAAAGAATTTATGACACATAGACATGAACTAAAGGGGGGAATGTGGGTGGGAGGGGGTGGGCAGGGTGGAAGGGAGTGAGGGAGGAAATGGGACAACTGTATCAGCATAATCAATAAAAAATAATTTAAAAAATAAAGAATAAAAAAAATAAACGTACTCTCAAAACCACCTGGACTCTAGTTGTGAAATCTTTCCTGCACAATGTCAAGGACCTACACACTGCAGCCGGCCTGAGGTTGACCCACTCTGGTCCAATCCCTGTCCAATAACACTACCACTGAGGCCTGGCACCAGAGTCAGTGGCCACTGGTGACCAACAGTGAGTAGCTCCAGACTCTCACAAATTCCTATCGGGGTGCCCACAGGCTTGGGAAATGGGCTCACCCCACCTGGGCTCACCTTCCCAGCCAAGAATGTGTCAGTGGCCACAGTCTTACACCCTCCCTTCTGGTCAGCACACCCCTCCCTCCACCACAGGGGCCCAGGAAGGTCTGTGAGAAGCATCCCCAACTGGAGGGACTGGTCTCAGAAATTCCCAGAGCCCTTGGCCACAGCCATGGCAGGATGGGGAGAAGGAACCACTGAGGCCACAGGCTCCAGTGGGCACAGCCAGGGAAATAGAGGTGAAGGGGCTGCGGTGTGTGGCCCAGTGAAGGGACGGCTCTGTAATGGCAGAGGCCAGGCATGGTCCTTGCCAACAAGCTAGGAATCAGGGTGTGTGCCCGTGTAATGTCCCTAGAGATTCCTGCAGTGCCCTATGTGTGGGTCCTTCACATTTCTGGGCCTTAGTTTCAACTCAGTTAAGAAGTTTGATATACTTCCGGCCAAGATAGAGGCATAGGTAGTCGCACTGTGCCTCCTTGAGCAACCAAAACTAAGGACAACAAAAATGGAGAAATGAGAAACAACCAGAACAGAGAGAAATGAACAGAACGGAAGTTGGGCTACAGTACATCAAGACCGGTAAGGACCAGCGGAGTTGGAGGTCTACGGAGAGGGGTCAAGGGGTCCCAGCAAGAAAAAGCAGTGTCTCGCAGATGCAGGCGTACAGGGTGCAGACGGCAGTCGGTGGACCCCAGACGTGCAGGGGCAGCTGACGGACCCGGTGGCAGACCCTAGGCATGGGAGGCAATGAGCAGACCCAGTGAGGTGCGCAAGGCAGCTGGCTGTCCACAGCCACACATTCACGCGCAGGCAAACTAAGCGAAAATGGGCAGCGACACAGACCGCGCAACCCAGGGACCCAGCACCGCCAGGAAACAAAGCCTAAGAGCACCGACTGAAAACACCTGTGGGACCTGAGGCCGGGAGATTCTCTTAGCCTCACAAGAGGCTCCTCGGGGAAACCCACAGAGTCCAAAAAAGTACACAAGGCCACCCACCTGGGAGCCAGCACCAGAAGGGCCTAATCTACACGTGGGAAGCGGCAAAGGGGACGGAAGTCCTAGAGAGAGCGGAGCAGGCGCCATTGCTCCCTCTCAGACCCTGCCCCCACACAACCCAGCGGCTGGGGTGCCCTGCCCTGGTGAACACCTAAGGCTCAACCGCCCATACATAACACCTGCAACCAGACCAAAGGAAAATAAAGAATAAAAAAGATGGCTCAAACAGAATTAAAATCCCCAGGGCCAATTTTGTTAAGTGGCCAAGAGATAGCCAATTTATCAGATGCACAGTTCAAAGCACTGGTGATCAGGATGCTCACAGAATTGGTTGAATTTGGTCAGAAATTAGATGAACAAATGCAGGCTACGATAAGAGAAATGAAGGAAAATGCACAGGGAACTAATACTGATGGGAAGAAAACTGGGACTCAAATCAATGGAGTGGACCAGAAGGAAGAAAGGAACAACCAAACAAAAAAGAATGAAGAAACAAGAATTCAAAAAAATGAGGAGAGGCTTAGGGACCTCCAGGACATCTTTAAATGTTCCAACATCTGAATTATAGGGGTACCAGAAGGGGAAGAGGAAAAACAACAAGTGGAAAAGTTATTTGAACAAATAATAAAGGAGAACTTCCCCAATCTGGCAAGGGAAATAGACTTCCAGGAAGTCCAGGAAGCTCAGAGAGTCCCAAAGAGGTTGGGCCCAAGGAGGAACACACCAAGGCACATCATAATTACATTAGCCAAGGTAAAAATGAAGGAGAGAATCCTAGAAGCAGCAAGAGATAAAGAGGCAGTCAACTACAAAGGAGTTCCCATCAGACTGTCAGCTGACTTCTAAAAACAGACCTTACAGGCAAGAAGGGGCTGGAAAGAAGTATTCCAAGTCATGAAAGGCAAGGACCTACATCCAAGATTGTTCTATCCAGCAAAGCTTTCATTTAGAATGGAAGGGGAGATAAAGTGCTTCTCAGATAAGGCCAAGTTAAAGGAGTTCATCATCACCAAGCCCTTATTATATGAAATGTTAAAGGGACTTACCTAAGAAAATGAAGATTAAAAATATGAACAATAAAAAAAGACTTCAAACTCACAGTTAGTAACAACCATACCTAAAAGAAAAAGAAACTAAGCAAACAACTGGAACAGGAACAGAACCACAGAAATTGAGATCACATGGAGGGTTAGTAACAGGGAAGTGGGAGGAGGAGAGAGGGGGAAAGGATATGGAAAATAAGTAGCATAGATGGTAGGTAGAAAATAGACAGGGGGAGGGCAAGAATAGTATGGGAAATGTAAAAGCTAAAGAACTTATGACACATGGACATGAACTAAAGTGGGGAATGTGGGTGGGAGGGGGTGGGCAGGGTGGAGGGGAGTGAAGGGGGAAATGGGACAACTATAATAGCATAATCAATGAAATTTTTAAAAAGCAAAAAAAAAGTTTGATACTAGATCATTTTGGAAGATTTATCAGGGTGTTAACTCCATATTAGTAGAAGCAACAAATTAAAAAAAAAAAAACTTTTAAAGGAATTATACCAAACAGTTGTGAGGTAAGTAATAACTGATCATGCAACATGCAAATTTTTTAAAGTAACAGTAAGGATACATGTAAGTCGCCACCTTCCGCCTGAGAACAACCATGTAAAACAGGAAAGGAGAGGCACTGTCTCCCCTCCTCCCTCCAGAGCATTAGCTTCCCTTTTCTCTCTCCTAAGCTCCAAGGGCCCCTTTTTTGCTTCTGTAACTCATTCCCTAGCCCACACAGCCCAGCTCTCTCCCTTCTACTACCTCTGTAACTTTATTGTTATTTTTAGAGAGGGGGAAAGGGAAGGAGAAAGAGAGGGAGAGAAACTTCGATGTGTAAGAGAAACGTCAGTCAGCTGCGTCACACATGCTCAGGGACCTGGCCCGGCAAACCAGAAACATGCCCTTATGGGGAACGGAACTGGTGACCTTTCAGCTCACAGGCCAGTGCTCAATCCACTGAGCACACCAGCCAGGGATGTAACTCTCTAAATAAACGTTCTCTTATGGAAGAAAGAGAAAGAAAGAGGAGTACAAAGTAACATTTAAACCATCTCTTCCTAGAGTGTGAAATCTATGTGGATAAAAAGAGGTTCTTCAGGAAGTAACTTCACAGGTGGTCTGATCAAAATTAGTATCTGGGCAGGTCATGGTGGGTAGCCATGCCCCAGGCCTATGACATTTTAGTAAAAGGCTTATATTTACCTTAATCAAGGCCCATCCCTTGTTTCTGTAATATAAATTAACACATTTTGAAATGCCCACTTTTATATCCCTCTTTCCTAAAATGGAACCACTCTCTAAAAGGCACATAATCTTAACTATCCTGCAACCCAGTTGAAACCAGAAAAGTCAGGGGTTCTGTCACTACCAGAACCAGTAAGCAGAGACAAGGATTGAATCTTTATGGGCAGTTTTCAGCTGCAGGGCGATCTGAGAAGACGGTGGGTTATGTACCCTAAAAGACCCACTGTCTTACATCTTGTCTCAAACTGACCTTTTTATAAGGAGAAGAAGAGGGCAGGTAAGGGGTTTGGAATTTAAGAAAAAAGTAGGTCAGGGGTTTGGAATTCAGGGAAAAAGTTAATCAGATAAAATCTTCAGTCTGGCGATTTTCCTAGCATCCTTTCATCTGTGATTGTTTATCCACATCCTGGTCTGAGGGCATTCTCCCCCTGGAGCACAATGGCTCAGTCACCGTCTTCAGTCCTCCTGGAGCACAGCCCTCATATCGCTGTGGGGTCTTCTGGGGGCAGGGTGGGCCCCGTCATACATCCCATTTCCTGGAACAGTAGCTTTCTACCTGCATTAATCACTAAGTCTGTTAGCTATAATTTAAAGCTAAAAATGTTTAAATTCTTGAGCTCCCCCATCACAATTCCCACCTTGCTTTCTCCCACCTCTATGGAATCTTCTTTACATTTCCTCCTTAATTTCAATGCATTTAAAAATTGCAAAACTGTCATTCTCCAGGGCATTTGAGGTCTTGCTCCCCAACATGTTTATCGCCAGTTTGACTAAAAAAAAAAAATGGATAAAAATTATCTACAGGTTCAGACATTTCTTAGGTGTACACCTGGACCAAGAAAGCCACACAGGATGGCAGCATTCCACATCGAGTTAGTTACACACAGGGCCTCTGCCCATTTGGTATTCTGTCAGCCACCCTCCTTGGGGTCTTGGGGGTTCCCAGGAAGGTCAGCAGCAATAGTCAGATCAAAGGCCCACCTACAGTGCAGGATTATATCTTTGGACATTTGGAGTGATGTTTAGAAGCCAGAACTTTCTTATTTCTAAAGCCCACAATGCAGGCTTTGGGGTGCTCCTTTCTGGGTTGATATCACAACATCCAAACCTGTGGAGAATTTTTATAAGAGTTTACTTGAGCCTAACTAATGTAATATGCCAAGAAGCAAGGTCTCAAATGCTCTAGGATATTTTTTATGTATCTGGAATTAAGGAGGGAATGTAAAGAAGATTCAGTGGAGGTGGGAGAAAGCAAGGTGGAAGTTAGATTATAGGAGAGTTAACAAGATTCTGTGCTCTCTTGAAGGGGGCATGCCTTCAAGGGGTATTACTTCTCAAAGGTGTGTTAACCTAGATACACAAGGACAACTGACAGGGCTGGCCTAACACCTCTCACTCAAGAAGTTACTAGCTGAGGGGAGGTGGGGGGCTGCCACCATGCCGATGCAGTTAGAAGTTGTGACTTATTACAGCACCTCGTTCTTTTGCCCACATCTGCAAACTACTACAAGCTGAGCATTTTTGATTCCCAGTCTTTCCATGCATTTGGGGGAGAATTTTTACCTAAAAATATCTTTGCACAACCTGACAGTGGCCAAGACTGACAAGGGCCCCCTTCAGTGACTGCTGGATTCAGTAACAGTTGTGAGGCAGCTTCTTCCACCTTCAACTCCTACACCAATAATTGTCATTTCCTTATCATGCCAGTGAGCCAGGGACCCACCCTGCTCCCTCCTGGGGTTTCCGAAAATGCTAACTGAACTTTGGTACCCCTCAAGTGTTCTGGTCTCCCTTGGCCTGAGGAGAACCTTTCATTCCACTCCATTCTATTGAAAGACCCATCACAGTGTTGGAGAAGACACTCCTCTACCCTCAGTGTTCTGGCTGGGCTAATAAGCACACAGACATGAGACAGGTTAGCAGGAAAACCACCTCTAATACATACATATGCATGGGGACCCGCATGCAGGAGAGGTTCAGAGTCACAAAGGGAAAGTGGGGTGCATAAGACACCCTGTGCTGGGATAGAGGGAGGGTGCCTTGGGAACCTCAGAGAGTCAGTGCAGGAGGAGGGTGAGAGTGGATGTTTGGAGATTCCAGGTTTCTCCTGCCTGTAGCTACATCAGGAGAGGTTATCTGATACTCTCTGCTTATGGGCAAGGCCCCCAATTCAAGTCTCCTAGGTAGTCAAGTGGGCAGATATTTTTCAAGTCCACAGGGTCTTGGTTGCCTCTAGCTCAAAACAATCCACATACCACATACCAGTTGAGCCACACCAGCCAAGACTCGGTGCCTATTTTTGAAGGGAACTGACAGGGTAGTCAGCAGGCAGACAGAGCTCACCATCTACCTGGAGTAGCTCCAGGTAGCACATCTAGTTTTGTTTGTTGGTTTGTTTGTTTTTTGAAGAGGGGAAGGGAGGGAGAAAAAGAGGGAGAGAAACATAAATCTGTTGCCTCTCTCCTGCCCCAAACGGGTCGGCAAGGGTGGGGAGGGGCCTGGCCTACAACCAGGCTTGTGCCCTGACCTGCGACCTTTCAGTTTGTGGTGGGATACTCAACCCACTGAGCCACACCTGTCAGGGCCACAGAGACACATCTTGAGATGACTGGTTCTGAGCCCCTACAACAGCTTGCAATAGCATTAAAAAGCAAATTTAAATTGTCCATGACACTTGCTGAGCACTGTGAGACTTACTAACAGGAAGCGTGTGTGCAGGTAAAAGCTTCCGGCTAAACCCACCCAACCTAAGGGCATTCTTGCTGACCACATCACGGGAGGGAGTGGAGCTTGAGGGACATGACCAGGTATCCAGTGTGGTCAGATTTCTTGAGGGCACAGTGTTCTGGTTAAAGTGCCTTAGGATTCTTGCTGAAACTCGACCATGCGAAGAAGAACACAGAATCCTAAAGTCAGTTCTACTTGAAAAAACGCTGCAGGAAGCCTGAGTGGAGTTCAGTTTGGGGGAGAAATGGAAATGCAAGAGCATCAGAACCTGCAGAGAATTTTTATAAAAGGTTATTTGAGCCAAATTGCAGTTGCTGGGAAAACAGTGTCTTGGATTTTTCAAAAAATGACAGTTTTGCAGTTTCTTTTATGCATTTGGAGTTATGGGGGAACATGAGGAAGACTCCATGAAGGCGGAGGTTCAATGACAGGTAGTTAAGATTATGTGCTGTCGTGAAGGGGGTTGCCCTTAAGACAGAGGCACAGAATCAACTCACCAGGCTTGCTTAAGTCAAAGAGGAAACTTTTGGTAGAAAAGTCATAGGCCTGGGGCCTGCGACTACCAGCTGTGACCTGCCCAATTAGGAATTTATGACCAGATCACCTGTGAGGTTACTTGCCATAGATTTCCCCTGCCCCCTTTTTTTCATTGACGACAACAACCTAGCCTTTTTCTAGCCAAATAAAGCAGAGATCATCCAGCTGAATATTGATGTGTGTGCCTTTCTCTGGGCTACAGGCAGAAAAGTGTAAGAAATACTGGCTTCAGAGTGAAGTCTCCAGCCTGCTGTGTGAAGATCTCAGACTTCACCTCCCAGTGAGCAAGCAGCAAGCTCACCTTTGCATAAGCTTCCCAAAAGCCCTGTCCTCTGCTTTCAAGCTCCGGAAACTCCAGTAAACCTTAACCAGGCATCACCAATAACGAAGGCCACCTTGGAGCTACTCTAGGTAGATGGTGAACTCTGCCTGCCTGCTGACTGCTCTGTCAGTTCCCTTCAAAAATAGGCACTGAGTCCTGGCTGTTGTGGCTCAATTGGCTAGAGAGCCATCCCCACCGGCTTCCCCATCCAGGTCCAGGTACATGTGAAAGGCAACAAATGGATGCTTCTCTCTCACATCAGTGTTTCTCTCTCCCTTCCTTTCTCTCTAAAAGCAATGAAAAAAATGTCATTGGATTAGGATAAATACATATATTTAACTTGAGACCCTCCTTACCTGCAGGCCCCCCTCTCAGCTGCAAACACCCTGCAGGGGATGCGGCTTCTGCATACCTGTCCTCCAGAAGAGCTCTCTCCAAAAGATAATGCTTCCCTCTTTGCAGAAGAGCCATGTGTTCACTTGTTTTACCTTCCTGCTGTGTCCAGGAAGTTTTCAGGTCTTCGGAATAAGTCCCACTTGCTCACCCTTACCCGAGATGCTCTGAGTTGATAGCCAATGAATGCTAAATTGAATGAACTTAGAGATGAGGACAACAGAACCATCAGAAATTATCTCGATATTCTGAGAGATGACTGAACAGAGACGACCAGAATGCAAAGGAGAGGGTAGATAGGGACGGGGGAGAAGGGATGAGACGGTCACTGTAACCAGTTAGGTGTGGGAGATAAAAGGCAGGAAAAAGCTGAAGGTGACAAGTTTCATGTCTCATTGAAGGGTCCAAATTTATCTACAAAAGACTGTGAACAACTGACTGCTAATAACCATCACCCACAAACACCACAGTAAAGGAGCAGCAAGGTCCCAAACCTCACAGGGCATCGCTGGGCATGGTGGGCGTTTCTAGGCCTGTGTCACTTCCCCGGGGCAGCAGCACACATCTCACCGCCAACCAGGCGACTTAAAAGGACAGGAATTCATCCTCTCGCGGCTCCGGAGGCCAGACTCTGAAATCAAGGCTGGGGCAGGGCCTGTCTGAAGGCTCCAGGAAAGAAGCCTCCCTTGCCTTCTCCTGACTTCTGGCAATTTCCAGCAGTCCCCTCGTGCTCCTGGCCTTGTGGACACACTACTCAGGGCTCTGCCTCCATCCTCACTGTGCTTCAACCTCCGCGTCTGCGTCCACGTGTCCTGCCCAGAAAGATGCCCATCACTAGATATCAGGCTCACTCACCCTGATTCAGTCTAACTGTGTCCTGCTTAACTTACTTGCGTCTGCAAAGACCCCATTTCCAAATAAGGTCACATAAGAAGTTGAGACTTAAACATACCTTGTTGGGGGTAGGGTCGCATGTTTCTACCCATGAGAGGACCTTCACTTCCACCCCGATTTGCACATGAAGTAAATCGAGCTTGAGGGGATGGGGCTACAACACTGATTTATAAAAGAAAGATATATTTGGTTATTCAGATGACCAAAGTACATATTTGTACTATGTACTGGATAGTGATAAAGGTGGCTTTTGTATGGGAATGAGTTAGTTTTGTTAAGTACCCAAGCGTGGGAGCGGACCTCCAGGGAACCAGCCTATGATGAGAGAGCTGTAACTTCGGTGCCACACCCTGACTTCTAGGAAGGGAAGAGGGCTGGAGATGAAGTCCCACTGGGAATGACCAATGGCTTAATCAGTCCTGCCTCAGCAATGAAACCTCCACAAAACCTCAAGAGCCAGGATGTGGAGAGCTCCCAGCTGGTGAACACAGGGAGGTTCTGGGAGAGGGGTGCCCCTAGAGAGGGCATGCAAGCTCCCTGCCCCTTCCTACATACCTTGCTCTTACGTCCCTTCCACCCGGATTTCCTGAGTCTTGTCCTTTTATAATGCAGTGGTGATCTAGTGAGCTAAATGTTTCTCTGAGTTCTGTGAGCTGCTTGAGCAAATTAACAGAATTAAAGGAGGAGGTTGGGGGAACCTCTGATTTATGGCCAGTTGGTCATAAGTACAGGAAACAACATGGACTTCTGATTGGCACCCTAGTTGGAACCTCCAGTCTGTAGCTGCTGGTCAGAAGCACAGGTGAGAGCTGACTTCTGTGACTTGTGTGTGCATGTGTGTTTGTGTGTGCAGGGGGGCTGAACTCTCCTTGCAGGACTGTACTCATCACATGTGGAAACGGATGCTGTTTCTGGGTAGACAGTGTCAGAACTAAGGTGCACTCTCAGGCACCCTGCTGACGCCCAAGAACTGTTTGTTGCTATTGGGGAACTCCTCACCATCACCTTGGAACTGGGTCAGAAAACCTCAAGGTAGGGGTCAAAGGAAGACTTGGAAAAAGTCTTTAGAAAGGCCAGTAGCTACAGTGTCAGAAAATTCCTGAAATGGATCATTGCCTGTTTAAAAGATTTAGTGACAATAAGTTGATCCATGAACAACATGTGTTTGAATCACCAGAGCCCATTATATGTGGGGT
The DNA here is from genome assembly GCA_004024845.1 of Tonatia bakeri. Lineage (NCBI taxonomy): Eukaryota > Metazoa > Chordata > Mammalia > Chiroptera > Phyllostomidae > Tonatia > Tonatia bakeri. The sequence goes on from PVIA01010623.1 coordinate 9,791, forward strand.
TTTTCAATGAATAGGTGCACTGTTTCAGTCTGCTCTTGGGAGCTGGCAGTGCAGAGGGCACACTGTGCGCACTGTGCACGCCACTCTACTTTATTATTATTTGTCAGGTTATAAGGAAAATCTTACTCAAGAAGTTATAGAGGCACTAGAAGGGACCCTGGCACTCAGGAGAAAGAGAGATTACAGACACCACCAGGAAGGACAAAAGGGGAAGGAGGTTCCCAGCCAGTGGAAGAGAGAGAGGCCCTGGGGAAGGATGGGGGTGGGGGAAGTGAAGGAAAGCTCTGCAGAGAACTGCTTTACCATTTAAAAATTCATTTCTAAAATGATAGTTGATATGCAATGCGTTAGTTTCAAGTGTACAATGTAACGATTAGACATTTCTGTAACTTGCACAGTGGTGCCCAGCAAGTCTAACCACTGCACGTAGTTACCACAATGTTGTCGACTGTGCTCTCTACGCTGCACTTACGTCCTCGTGACTGTTTTATAACTACCAATTTGTTCTTTTTAAAAATTTTTTTCAATTTGTACTTCTTAATTCCTTCACTTTTTTTACCTAGTCCCTAACCCAACCCACCCCTCTGGCAACTATCAGTTTGTTCTTTGTATCTGTGAACCTATTTCTGTTTTGTTTTGTTTACTATTGTTATTTTTTTTAGATTTCACATATAAGTGAATTCATATAATATTTGTCTTTCTCTGCCTGACTTATTTCACCAGCATAATAATGTCTAGGTCCATAAGTGTTGCACATGGTAAGGTTTCATTCTTTTTTATATATCTGGCTGTGTGATATTCCACTGTATATGCACCATGTCTTTTTCTATCCACTCATTCATTGATGGACACCTAGGCTGCTTCCATATTTTTGCTATTGTAAATAAAGCTGCTTTGAACACAGGGGTACATATATCTTTTTGAATGAATGTTTTCAATCTATTTGGTTAAATGCCCAGAGGTAGAACTGCTGGGTCATATGATAATACTATTTTTTAATGTTTTGAGGAAACTCCATGCTGTTCTCCACAGTGGCTGCACCAGTCTGCAGCTAACAGTGACAGGGCTCCCTTTTCCCCACATCCCCACTAGCACTTTTTTGTCGATTTGTTGATGATAGGAGTCGCTCTGACAAGTGCGAGGTCTTATTTGGCTTCCATTTGCATTTCCCTGATGATTAGTGATGTGGAGCGTCTTTTCATGTGTGTATTGGTCCTCTGTGTGTCTTCTTTGGAGAAATGTCTGTTCAGGACCCCCGCCCACTTTTTAATCAGGTTGTTTGTTGTCACTATTGTGTTGATATTGGGTTGTATTAGCTCTTTCCAAATTTTAGGTATTAATCCCCTTATTGGATATGTCATTTGCAAATGTATTTTCCTGCCTGGTACGTTGTCTTTTTGTGTTGTTGATGGTTTTCTTTGTGGGGCAAAAGCTGTTTAGTTTGATGTGGTGTCATTTGTTTATTTTTGTTCTTGTTTTTTCCCCAGGAGATTTCTCCAAAAACATATTGCTGATACCAATGTCAAAAAGTTTATTCCTGTTTTCTTCTAAGACTTTTATAGATTCAGGTCTTACAGTTAGGTTGTTGATCCATTTTGAGTTTATTTTTAGATATGGTGTAAGAAAGTGGTTTAGTTTCATTTTTTTACATGTATCTGTCTACTTTTTCCAACACCATTTATTGAAGAGACAGTCTTTAGCCCATTTTATATTCTTGTCTCTTTTGTTGCAGACTAATTAACCATATAAGTATGGGTTTATTTCTGGGCTCTCTATTCTGATTCATTGATCTATGTGTCTGCCCTTGTGTTATTACCATGTTGTTTTGATTACTATGGCCTTTCACTGTAGTCCAACTTTGTTCTTCTTTCTCAATATCGCTTTGGCTAGTTGAAGTCTTTTGTGGTCCCATCTTAATTTTAGGATTACTTGTTCTAGTTGTATATAAAAAAATGTCATTAGTATTTTGATAAGGATGGCACTGAATCTGCAAGTTGCTTTAGCTAATATGGGTATTTTATCTACAGCAATCCTTCATATCCATGAGCATGTTCTAGCCTTTCATTCACTTGCATCTTCAATTCCTTTCATCAATGTCTTCACTGTAGTTTTCAGAGTACAGGTCTTTTGCCTTTTTGGTTAAATTTATTCCTAGGTATTTTATTCTTCTTGATACAATCGTAAATCAAATCACATTCATAGTTTGTTATTAGTGTACATAAACACAATAGATTTCTGAATACTAATTTTAGATCCTGCAACTTTACTGAATTTATTTATTAGTTTCAGTAATTTCTGTTGGAATTTCTAGGGCTCTCTCTATATAGTGTTATCTGCAAATAATGACAACTTTACGTCTTCCATTCCAATTTGAATGTCTTTTTTTCTTGCCTAAATGCTGTGGCTAGAACTTCCAATACTATGTTGAATAAAAGTGGGCATTCTTGTCTTGTTCCTGATCTTGGAGAAAAAGCTTTCAGCTTTTCATTATTGAGTATGAAGATGGCTGTGGGTTTGTTAGATGTGGCCTTTGTTATTTGGAGGTATATTTTCTCTATCCCTACTTTATAGAGTTTCTATCATAAGTTGATATTGATTTTTGTCAAATGCTTTTTCTGTATCTATGGATATGATCATATGATTTTTACCCTTCATTTTATATGATGTTTCATGTCCACTGATTTGTGGATATTGAACCTTGTATCCCACCCAGGAATAACTCCCCCTTGATCATGGTGTATGACCTTTGTAATGTATTGCTGAATTTGGTTAGCTAATATTGTATTGCAACTATGTTCATCAGTGTTATCAGCCTATAATTTTGTTTTGGTAGTGTCTTTATCTGGTTTTTGTGTCAAGGAAATGCTGTCCCCATAGAATGAGTTTGGGTACTTTCCTGCCTCTTCAATTTTTTAGAATAGTTTGTTAATTCTTCTATGAATATTTGGTAGAATTTACCTGTGAAGCCATCTGGTCCAGGAGTTTTGTTAGTTGGGAGTTTTTTGATAACTGACTTAATTTCATTACTAGTGATTGTTCTGTTCAGGTTTTCTGTTTCTTCCTGATTCAGTACTGATCTATACAATGTTATTATATAATGGACTTGAGCATCCACGGGTTTTGGTGTCTGTGAGAGTCCTGGAACCAATTCCCCATGGAGACCATGAATAGTGAAGTTTGTGGTGAGTTTAAAGTTATACATAAATTGCTGACTTTGAGGGTGGTCAGAGTCCCTAACCTGCACATTATCGTTCAATGATCAGATGTAATTGGAGTGTTTGAGGAATGAGGAGTAATTCAAAATTCTTCCTGCCTGGTGGAAAAACATGTGGTATCATCCAGGTATTCAACAGCAAAAAAAGTAGATGGAGCTATGCTAACATAGGAGGTATAAAACACTAAAAAGTTCAAAAGTTCACGTGCAGCTAATAGAGAAGGGAAGAGGACTGTGACGAATGGGTACCTGTTACATCTCTGATGGGTACTTAAGAAATCTCTTTTGATCCACGTGTGCTGGGTGTTGTGTTATCATGGCATGAATGGAAGAATGCATCCACTTCTCCCTAGCATCTAAGGAGGTTACACAGCAAGGGGGCAGGCACAGGACTTTCCTACTATTCCTGGGACTGAGAGGAAATACTCCAGGTGGGCACACCGTGGTTCTGTGACTTAAATGGTATCTAGTGGGCATGCTGTGTGAACATGGAGGGGCCAGGATAAGGTCTGGGCTCTGAAACAGGATCAGGACACAGATCCAGGTGTGGGATCCAGGTCTGCTGTCTGAGACGGGATCAGGGTGTGGGATCCGGCACGCAGCAAGACCCTCTTTCCTACAGAAGAGATTTCAAACTGTTATGTAGACCTTGGGGCTCCAGTCTCTATGGGTTCTAGTGAAAATTAAACGATAAAATGCAGGTGGTGAGCCTAGCAACTACCAAACATATTGTTCATGGTTTCTGTATCATATCAATAGATGCAGACCCCTCACACCCCCACATCTGTACCACCGGGTCCTTGACCCATTTCCTTTCTCTGAGCCCCACTTCTTATTCTGAAATTCCAGGATCCTGGGAATCACCTCACTTAAGGAACAGACACAAAGGATGGAATTCATATAAATGGAAACATCCACAAAACTGCAAGGATCAGGGTGGCTCCCTTCTGATGGAGCTGAATTCTGTCCAGAACAAATGCATGAGAATTGTGAGGACAGAGAAGGCATAAGGCAGCAGGACAGAAGCTGGAATGGGACCTCCCCAAGCCTTACAGCTGCTGTGACATGCCACAAGGCCCCATCTTCTTACCACAGGCTTCCCAGATTGCTGTCCTGCACTCTTCCAGGACTCCATGGCTAAGCCACCACCCCCTGACAGCCCAGGACCCCCAGTGGACCCCCCTTTCCTGAGCCCACCTCTAAATAGTGGCAGGGAAGTGACCCCTGCCTCCCGGTCACCCTCCTCCAGTTCCTCTGTCCTCCAGGTGGACCATCTTCCTTCATTATGGCTCACTCCAGCCCCTGGGTTGCTGAGCTCATCAGAGTTTATTGACTGCAGCTGGTCCCCGGGTGTCTGGCTGAGTTGGCGTTAACACCCCAATGCTAGTGAACAGCTCCCCAAACTGACATTTGCAGTACTGATGTTGTTTCCTAGACCACAGCACCCGACATGTGATTTCAAGGAAAGGGAAGACAGCTTTCTCCAGTGACAACTGGGCCATCTTTGAGGCACTTCCGCTGGAGCTCTGAGCAGTAAGCTGTGTCAGCCTATGTTTAGTTTTAAAGTCTTCTTGCCTCCAGCAGAAGGAAAAAGAAAACATAAAAGTAGGTTAACAGCCCTCTTGGGACAGCTGGGAGGCCTGTCTTGTGAGAACCTTATTAACACAGAGCTCCTGCGCTCAGTGGATTATCACTGGGCCTTTGCACAGGCCACATGCCTTCCCCCTCTCCATCAGCTGAGGACCATGTGTTGGTCAGCGTTTTCTAGAGAAACAGAACCAGTAAGGGGGAGGGTGTGTGTGTGTGTAGAGGTGGGGGAGAGAAAGAGAGAGGACTGGCTCACTGGATGGCAGGCTGGCAAGCCTGAAATCTCCAGGGCAGGCACTGTTGGAAACCCAGGGTGCAGTCTGGAGTCTGAAGTAGGACTCCAGGCAAAGTCCCTCCTCCTTGGGGACATCAGTCTATTCTTAAGGACTTCCAGACTGGATGAGGCCCACCCACATTACTCAAAGTCTATTAATTTAAATGTGAATCTCATTTTAAAAAATGGTGTTTAACAAAATGCCTGGGCCCTGTGGCCAGGGCAAGGAGACACATAAAATGAACCATCGCACCCTGCTTCTCACTCCCCTGAAGGGCACCAGCACTCATGGGTCCGTCCATACCCACAATGCCCACCCCTGCCCAGCCTCCCCTGCCCCCCTTGGCCGAGCACCCCAGACTCCTCCTGCCTGCCGGGCCTCCGTCTCACTTCCCCCACCTTCACCAGAGGACCCAGGCACCTCCGAGGCCACTCCCTTACTCCCTCCTACACACTGCTCCGGCCCAGCAGCCCAGCGGGTCTGCTCTGCCCGCCGCCTCCACCAGAACCTGCTTCGGAGACGCCGGCAATGTTTTCTCCTCCTCTAACCGGATCTTGAAACAGCACTCAGCTCCCAGACCAGCCCTCGTCCTGGAACCGCTCTCGCTCCTCGCCTCCGCCACTTCGCTTTACCCCTTCCCCCTTCCCCCTGCCCTCCCTTGCTCTCCCCTCCTCTCCTCTGGGCTCCAAACCTACCCTGAGGCTGCTTCCCCATCGCCCACGCCCACCCAGGGTCTCTACTGCTGTAATTCCAGATTTGTACTCCAGCCTCGCCCTTCTCCCAGATACCTGCTTCCAAGTCTGCCCCAGTTCACTGCTTGTCTTTGGAACATCTCAGACCCAGCGAGACAAAAAAAACGCCATCATCTCCCAACCCCTCCCAGATACCTGTTTCCAAGTCTGGACCCACTTCAGGGCCAAGCCACAGCTGTTCCTCATTCTAAGGCCACACAGCACAGGAAGGAGAAATCCGCCAGCCAACTACGGGGTCACCATCTCCTGCCTGCATTTTTGCTGCCCCTTATAAAGTGGCACCCACTCCTTCTGCTCCAACCTGTTCCGAATAGTGGTCGTGGTAAAAGGACGGTCCCACCAGGCCACGCCCAATCAAATTCCACTGCACTCTCTCCTTCTTGCCCCAAGGGGACCAAGCTCCCGCCTCAGGGCCGTCCCCGATACTGTTCCCTTTGCAGGAACGCTCTTCCCTTCCCGCACACCTGTGCTTTGCCCACCAGTGGCCTGCTGTGCCCTCAGATACCTCTTCCTCGTGGAGGTTCCACCTGACAGCAGTGGCAGGCCCCTCCTGATGTTCTGTCACCAACGGCACTGTACTGAAGGATCATTTATTATTTCCTGATTCTCCTTCCATCTCTCAGGGGCCAGGATCTTCTGTCCACTATGGTCTCCCCAAGGATAGGACAATCGGTGACACACAGCAAGCATTTTATAAAAACATACACAGCCAGCAGCAGTAACATAAAACAAAGACCTGCACAGGCCCTAGTGGGCCTTCAGTGGGCTTAGGGCACGGCTTCCTTGCTGGTGCTTCATAGTAGGCATCGAACACAGCCCCACTTGGCACTGAAGAAAGCACCTTCCCATGGCTCCCAGTGTCCCCCACCAGTTCAGACACCCCCCCCCCTTGTTCACTGGCCATGACCCTGTGCCACCCTTCCTCCCCTTAGGGACCCTGTTCTCATCCAGCTGGAGCTTAATCAGCTCCCTCATTTCAGATGTCACTGTGGCAATGGAGCCTGCCCTGGCTTCTTTAATACTGTTACCAGACATTGCTCCACTATCCTTATCCTCTGAAGCATGGATCCAACTTAGCAGATCATGGTATTGATTTTACTAACTGCTTGCTTCCCCTTTTCCACAACAAGTTAGTCGTATTGACAGATGTACTCCGAGTACCTGGAAAAGCACCTAGCGCTAAGAGAAACTAGGAGGTTCTTGGTATGTTTGTTGAATGATGAAGGATTCCATACCCACCCAATGAGGTGAACAGCATCGTCTCTGTTTTCTGGATGAGGAAACTGAGGTGCAGAAAGGTGAATTAGGCCTAAGATCATATGGTGAGGAGTCAAGGAGGCAGGCTTTAACCCAGGTGCTTAGTGAAGTGCAGGACAAATACAAAGTAAGGGCAAGTTCTGAGCTGAGATGGATTAACAGTTTGCAGGGAAGGAGCTGGGCTGGAGCATGGGGACTGACCTGATGTTGTGTGCTAGCAGTCTCTGGGTTCTGCATGTTACCTGCTTTAGGGTCGCAGTAGAGCAGAGCAAAGAGCACAGGTTCCCGATGCTCAACTGCTGGTTCCTCAGCCAGTTTCAGCACTGAGAGCTCCAGCAGAGGGTCTGGACCTCCACAGAAGGGCCACAGGCTGGGATTGTGCTTAGGCCTACCTCACTGGTCCCTGGTTCCTTCCAGGGTGGCCTCTCCTCAGGCTGCATGGCCTCAATGGTGCTGGCCAGTGCTCCTGGGGGCAGAGGGGTTAACATAACACTGAGTTCCCAGCAGCCAGATGGGGGTGGCTCCCTTTGGTATCCACAGGCTCCAGGAGAAATCCCTGAGTGACCATTTGAGTGAACAACCACTGTTCACTGAAAAGAGCTTCACTCCTTTGCCTTCCTCCATCTCCTCTGAAGTCAGAGTCCAGGCATTTGACAGATGCGGCTCCCAGTAACTTCCACCAGCCAGGCGTGGTAATTGGTAACTTGAAGAAAAAAGAGGCACCAGACCATGGAATGAAAAGACACATAGGGCAAAGGGCTGCTGTCTTGACCCACCCGCCCCGTCCCAATTCACTTAGCCAGGCCATTTTCTTTTGGGGAACTAGTTTGTTCTGCTTGCCCTTGAATCAGTCTGACTGAAAGCAGAGGTGTCTGCCGGTCGGTGACCCTCCGGTGCTCCGTGCTCAGAGACTTCTCTGCTTTCTGTTCCTTGGGAGAGTTTAACCTCAGAGCGGCTTGATGGAGCAGTGGCGTGGGTAGGAGGGAATCAGACCTGCTCAGGGGACCCGAGGCATTCTTCCTCCCAAACTCTGGAATCTGGAAGGTTAAGGATGACCCAGGAAGACCCTTCCTGATTCAGGGGCTATATTCAGCATGGGGTAGTGTTGGGGGCATTCGGGAGGCCCTAATTCCTGCTTGCCACTTCCAATGGCCTCTAACCTCCCCCTGCGCCTCTGACTCGATGAGAACGGAGAGCCCCGAGCTCCCCGCCAGCCGCTCAGAGTGAGATGCTCCGGGCTCCCCGCGCACTCCCCAGCCTTGTCCAGATGCTCAGAAGGGCCGTGCAGCGGGCAACCTTCCTTAAACTGAAACTCTGCAAATCTGTTTAAGCCCAAGCAAGTGCAAGCTGACACCTCGGACGTCCCAAGGCGGCAGAGGCAGACAGAGAGGGTCTGCGTTCTTTCGCCCTTCTAGTCTTTTCAGCGGCCGCAGCCGGCTCTTAGAACGGGTTTTGGCCATCAGGGGTGGTGGCGCCTGCCACGGGAGGTTCACAAGGGCTTCCTAAAAGGAGCCGCTCCCTTTCCCCATTCCAACCTTCAGCCCTGGCCGAGGATCCGCAGTTCCCGGCAACCACAAGCCCCGGGGCGTGAGAGTGGAGAGAACAGCAGAAAGGACAGCCCCGACACCTCTCCGCACCGCGCGTCCTCGTGGCGAGTGTGTCCTCGACCACCGCCAGCGCCGCGGTCCCCGCGGTGCCCTCTACGCCCCCGCCCCTAACCTACTAGGCACGCCCCAGGCCACGGGGAGGCCGGGCCTGGCAGCGGGGTAGACACACCGACCCGCGCGGAGACCCGGACGCGCTCGAAGAGGGGCGGGGCAGGACGCGAGCCGGGCTGGGGGTGTCGGATGTCACCCCGGCGCACACTCGGCCGGGGGGCGGGGAGCGAACCACTGAGACGCCGAGACCTCCGCGGTCCTAGAGCGGAGCAGGAAGTGTCCCAGGGGAGGGAGCCCGAGGGTCCGGCCTTTTCTTTCCTCCGCGTCCGGCGGGCTCCGGCGGTGGCCAAGCCTGCGGGGCCCTCCAACGGGGACGCGCTGCGGCGGTGAGTTCGGCCAGGCTCCTGCGGCCCGCGTAGCGCCCTTCCACCCCCTCCTCCGGCCGCAAGTACCCTGGACTCCCGGCCCCGCGCCCCCCGATCGCGCGCGCCTCCCGGCCCCGCGCGCCCCCCATCCTGCAGCCGATCGCCGGTGGATCTGCGGACCGTGTGTTGGTTAAAGCAACACCAGTATTGTTTTTCAGGCGCCTGCATTTGTTCCTACTCTTCCCTTCTAAGTGGAGCCGCGGTTTTCTGGATGAGCAGGAGACGGGGCTTGGTTGGCCAGGGAGGGAGTCGGGCCCGGCAGAGAGCCCGCCTCGAGAAGGACACCGGGAGGCCGACCGGGAAGGATGAGGAACGGCTCCGGAGACTAACGCCGCGGCCGGAGCGGTTTGAGTTGGACGCGAGGAAGGAGTTCCAGGCTTTGAGGTGAAGAGCCGGGAACTGGCTACACTGGGGGCGCACTCCTGAGTGAGTGAGTGAGTGAGTGTGTGTGTGTGTGTGATGCGCGCGTGGGCGCGCGCTGCAGGGGAAGCGGGAGACGCGGAGCAAGGAAAAGCTCGGCCTTTCCTCGGCCTAAAATGCCCTCCCCTTTCCTTTCTGCTGATCGCGCGCAGTCCCTTCTCCTAGAAGCCCGCCCCGCCCCGTCCCGTCCCGCCCGCCCCGCGGGGATCCTCTGGGACCCACGTTCGTTCGTTCATCAGGCATCACTCTTGAGCCTCCTACCGCCAGGGGCCCCGCTGACAAAGAGGAACACGGCGGTCTGGTTAGGGCTGGTTCTCAGCGGACGCCGGACCCAGAGCGTGAGGGTGGGGCCTGGTTCCCTTAGGTTGGAGCAGACCTGAGCCCCCAGAGTTTCTACAGTTGTGTTGCGGCTGAGCTCAGGGCCTTCGGGGTGGTGAGGCCGAGACTGGGTTCCTGATGCAGGAGCCGGCCCTGAAGAAGGCAGACAAGAGGCCTGCTGAAAGGGGCCCAGCCAGACTCCTTCAGTCCTGTCTGCTAGACTGTTTTCCCTTGGAATGCAAAGCGGTCTGGCGCTTGGGTTTTTCTGAGTGTCATACCATGGGTTTGTGGCTCTTCTCTGAACTAGCAGCGAGGCCCTCATTCCACATGGGACCCTTGGTGCCGCTGAGTGGTTGGCGTTTAAGGTTAAGCTGGGATGTCTCATACAGTCTGGGTGTGGAGGTCCAGTGACTGTGTCCAGTGGTCTTAGAGGACTGAGGGAAGGGGAGGGGGTTTCTCTGGGTCCCGTAGTCTGTGAGTAGTACTGTTACTCTCTGATGTTTCCCTATGTGTGTTCACTGGAACTGGGGAGATGGAGGAACCCTGAGCCCCCTCTGTGCTCATATGGGGGCTTCCACCTCTGTCCTGCCTTGGGAGGGCTCTTTGGTGTGTACAGGTGCCTTCGTTATGGTTTAATTATGCCCTGATGGCATGGCTCAGTGGCTTGAGTACCTACCTGTGAACCAAAGGGTTCTGGGTTCAGTTCCCAGTTGGGGCACACGCCTGGGTTGCAGTCCAGGTCCCCAGTGGGTGGTGTGCAAGATGCAACTGATCAGTGTTTCTCTTGCATGTTGATGTTTTTCTCCCTCTTTCTCTGTCCCTTCCCCTCTCTCTAAAAAATAAAGTCTTTAAAAAAAAAAAAAACGATGCAAGGGTAGAGAAGGCGGCAGAGGCAAGGCCAGGTATCTTAAACTTCGAGAGTTGGGGAAGGCTGATCTGGAAGTGCTGGTGTTTTTAAATGCACAGCGTTACTTTTATCCAAGAATCTCAGGATGTGGCTTCACTTTTGACTGTCCCATTTCTTGTGTGAGTATCTTCTCAGCCGCGTGCTCCCCACCGCACCCCACCCCCTCAGTCTCCCAAGGCAGAGCCACCTTGGTACTCTGTCCAGCAGGTCTGTCACCGGTGCTGGCCCTGGCCACCAGCATGTGGATCTCCCATCCTGGCTGCACCCTCATGGCTCTTCCCTGCCCTCCTGTCTTTGTCTTTCTAGCTCATGTTGTGAAGATCTCAAGGGCAAGGACGTTGACTTTGGCTCAGAAGCCCCAAGATAGCAGTCTGCCTGGCTCGGCCCTCTCGGGTCCTCTCCAGGAGGACCCGGCCACCGAAGGTACCCTAGAGTCTTAGTTCCTTCTGGCTCCTGCATGTAGCCCTATCAGTGTGCTGGATGCTCAGAATGCCAGTCATGTTGCAAAGCCACTGCTTTTCTCCTGGACTCCCTGCCTTGTTTGTCCAGTTGACCAGTTAGGTGAGCACATAATGATGCTGTTGGGGGGTGGTAGTGCCCTCTCTCCCTTTGTGCAAGGACCAGCCATACTGACACTTCTCACAGATCCAAGAGCTTCTCCCAAGGGTGGTCTCTGGGCCTTGTTGTTTTCCCCATCACTACCCCCCAAAATCTGCTGCAGGAGACCAGAGCATTGAAGCCAGTGATTTCTGTTTGGAAATAGGGTCGTCTTCTGCTGCTGACCCCCATCAAATCCCATCATGCCCACAGCCCTGTGCCCCCGAGTGTTGGCTCCGAAGGAAAGTGAGGAGCCCAGGAAAATGAGGAGCCCACCGGGAGAGAGCCCTGGCCCCCAGGGCGAGCTTCCCAGCCCAGAATCCTCCCGACGCCTCTTCCGCCGGTTCCGCTACCAGGAGGCAGCAGGCCCCCGTGAGGCCCTGCAACGCCTCTGGGACCTGTGCCGGGGGTGGCTGCGGCCTGAACGACACAGCAAGGAGCAGATCCTGGAGCTGCTGGTGCTGGAGCAGTTTCTGGCCATCCTGCCCCGTGAGATCCAGGGCTGGGTGCGTGCCCAGGAGCCCGAGAGTGGAGAGCAGGCTGTGGCTGCTGTGGAGGCACTGGAGCGGGAGCCGGGGAGACCCTGGCAGTGGGTGAGCAGAGCGGCTGCTCTGGGCTGGCCAGAGGCTGGGAGGAGTGAGGGTGAGAGCGGCTGGGCAGCAGTGGAGCTGGGGCCACGCACTCCCTTGCAGGACTGAGGGATTCTGTCTAGAACTCTGTGCTTTGGTTGGGCCCACAGAAGTGTTGGTGTCTCAGTGCAGCAGGTTGTGTTCTCTGAAGGCTCTAATTAGGGGAAGAGACGCCATCCTCTCTTTACAGGCCTGGGCCAAGCCTCCAATGGTCGGCCACTGGCCCTGGCTGTCTGAGGCCTCTCCACCTGTCCTGAGACACTCTCTCTGGGATTTCAGCTCAAGCACTGCGAAGACCCAGTGGTGATTGATGACACTGACGGTCCTCGGGACCAAGAGCAGGAGCCGCAGCCAACAGAGCCCCAGAGCCATGTTGCAAAAAGCCAGGAAGCCCCGCCTGTGGCTCTGCCCCAGGGCCCGGGGCTCCAGAGCAAACTGCCAAGCCAACTCAGTGGGGACCCAGGTAGGGAGCCTGGGGGTGTGGGGGAGGGGCCTGCATGCCCCATCCTGTGTCTTGCTAGTGGCTCTTGAACTCAGTAGTTTTCTCTTGTCCCCTAAGGAGCCATAAACCATTTTCCAGGTCTGGGTTCCTCCCTAGAGCAATTGAACCAGAATCTCTTTAGTGTGTCTGTTCTTTTCCTGGCACCCAATCTATCTAGAGGGACCTCTGCCATAGTGGGTGCCTGAGTCTGCACCATCTTCTCCCTATGAGGGCACATCTCTGGGCTTTGCCATTTGGGGGACAGCTGGACCCTGGCTGTCCCAGTGGCGCATATGTCAGGACCCAAGTGTGGCCATCTCCACTTGTCTCCCTGAACCCATCTGTACCAGCTAAACAACTCCTGACCTCAGGCATGTTATTATGCCACAGGAAATCCAGGAATACCCTCAGAAGGAACAGGTAGGCATCTCAGGGTTCCTGACTTGAATGTCACCTGGACATTTCTGAATATCTGTACAGAGTATGCTGGTGGCTGCAAGCAGGTAGGTGGCTTTGACCCCGGTACACTTGACTTTGAATCCCCTCGCTGTACCCGGGGCATACTTCTGAATTCTGCAAGCCTCAGTTTCCTGGTCCATCCAAAGGAGGCAATCATTGCCTGTATTGGATTTCTTAAGGATTAAAGGAATATATCCATAAAATGCAGAGCCGGGGGCCTGAGCCAATCATGATTTTGAGTTGATGTCATCCCCACAGGAAGTTGTGCTGCCCTCGGGTTGAGTGAGTGACCTGTATGGGGTGCAGGGGTTGCTTCGGGCAGGTTTTCCACATTGTATTGGGTTGGCCAAAAATTTGTCCCTGTGGTTTTTCCGTAAAAAGGACACACTTCATTTTCACCAATAACTATATTGATTTGGATATTTCAAGTATATCAGCTATCTCTCACATGGTATAATGTTCATTGTTCTCAATTAATGTCTCAGTTTGATCACTGTCAACTTCAACTGGTCTGTCCAACCATGAAGCATCATCTGGCAAGAAATCTCCAGCACAAAACTTCTCAAATCACTTTTTTAAAAAAGGTTTTATTTATTTTATTTTTTTTTAAAGATTTTATTTATTTCTTTTTAGAGAAGGAAGGGAGGGAGAAAGAGAGAGAGAGAGAGAAACATCAATGTGCGGTTGCTGGGGGACATGGCCTGCAACCCAGGCATGTGCCCTGACTGGGAATCGAACCTGCGATGCCTGGTTCGCAGCCTGCGCTCAATCCACTGAGCTACACCAGCCAGGGCTATTTATTTTATTTTTAGAGAGGGAAACATCAACATGTGGGTGCCTCTCATGTGCCCCCTACTGCAGACCTGGCCTGCAGTGCAGGCATGTGCCCTAGACTAGGAATTGAACCTGCGACCCTTTGATTCTGAGGCTGGCATGCAACCACTAAGCCACACCAGCCAGGGCCACAAACCACTTTTGACAGTCACACCTCCGTACATTGCCCAAATCTGTTTTTGCATTTCAGTTGCATTTTTATTTTTCTTAAAATAATAAAGCATTAACATGCTGAAAATGTTGCGTATTTTCTTCCATCTTCAATATTAAATTGAAGATAGCTACACAAAAATTTACCCATTTTGCTAAGTTTTTTAAATGCACGCTGATAGGATAGCTTCACAAACTTTTTGGTCAACCCAGTACTGTAGATAACGTGCAAAGGAAGGGGGCGTCCAGGAGAGTACTGCTGCAAATCACAGAACTTGTCCTGAGCATTGCAATAAGTTTTTCAATTAAAAAAAATTAAAAAAGTTAAACTTCTTTGTGGGTGAAACCCTTGAGTCCTGTATAAATCAAACTCTTCAGCCTCTCATTTAAAGTTCAGATGACTGTGTTAGTTTTCTGGGAATTTCCAAACCAAGTCCCACAAGCAAGGTGGCCCAGGCACCAAACATTGATTTTCTTCCATTTGTGGAGGCTGGAAGTCCGAGATCCAGGTGTGGGCAGGCCTAGCTCCCTGGAGGCCTCTCTCCTTGGCGTGTGGGTGGCCATCAGCTCTCTGTGTCCCTCTGTGTGTGTCCAAGTCTCTTACAAGGACACCAGTCAAGTAGGGTTAGGGTCCATCCTTAAGATGTTACATTAACTTAATTACCTCTCGAAAGACCAACATCTCCAAATATAGTCATAGTTTGACATCCTGGAGGTGGGGACTCCCACATATAAATCTGGTGGGGCCACAGTTCAGCCTGTAATGACAGACATAAGGCAAGGACCATCAGTCCAAATAAACCCTGCATGTACAGGCAGCCTGGGCTGTGCAGATTGTGGGAGCAGGAATGCCACCAGGGGGGTGCTCCCCAGCCTAAGCTGGTGCTTCGTGGGGAAGTCGGGAGACAAACCAGTTACCGCCGATGGGTGGCAGGTCAAGCGGCTCACCTGCATTTTCCCTGAGCCATAATAAAGAGATGGGAGACCTGGTGAGTCACTGGGATAAGCCTTCAGTTTAAAAAAAAAAAAAAAGGCCATGTAGTTACTAATCTTGAAAATCTTCCTAAGAAGCTAGATTTTGTTTAGAGGCTGAAAAGTTTCCACAGTGATGTGCAAAAGTGTCTATGTACTCATGTCTCATGGGAAAGGTGGGATGGAGCTGCCATCACCCCAGAAGGTGGCAGGTGTGAGAGCAAAAGGAAATCATGCCTCACATCCACGCCCTCCCTGCCAAGCTTCCCTGGTAGGGGGTGGGCTTCCTCTCTCAGGGACCCCCAGTGTCACTGCCAGCTGAGCTGTCCCCCTGTTCCAGACCTTTGTTCTAAAGATCTTTACCTGTCCCTGCTGCAGCCTGGGTCTGAAAGGTGAGGGGCACTGGCTCTTGTGTCAGCCTTGACACTGATTGAATGTGTGACATGGAGTCAGCCTTCAGGAGACTAGGACACAATGGTGCAGCTTTCCTGTGAAAGGACCGCCTTTTGAAAGAGCTTCTTTTCACATGGCTGCACCCTGGGCGAGGCGTGAGGCTCACTGATCATAGAAGCCTGAACCGGGTGGAGTTGCCAGTTGGAGAGAAGCCCTGCTGTAATAGTGCCCCCACCCAGGCCCCAGAGTGGGCAGAGGGAGGTGTCCCAGGGCTGCACTCTACACCTCCTGGCGATGGTCATCAGGGCACTGTGACAGGTGTTTGTTCTGAAGTTTGCAGTTGGTAACTCAAACGTGCATGTGTTTATCTGGCCCTGGAGCCCCACAGTAATCTGTACTGCCAGCAGCTCTTACTGGCACCCAGAGCTCTCAGCCTTATTTTTTCCTGATTTTGGATCATGAGGTTGAGCTCCCAGCACCTGTGGAAGTTGCATTCCCAACTTGGTGGCAGGGATTCCCTGTTAAAAGTCCCCATCATTGTCTCTGAAAGCAAAGGAACAGGTCTTGTGGTTTGCCCAAAACTTTTTCTGTGCTTTATCTTGCAATCCTCCCCTTGCAGATGAGGAAAGAGGCCTGGGGTTACGAGATAAGCTTTTCTCATCTCTTTCAGTTCCACAAGACCCGTCCCTCCAGGACCCGACCTTGAGGGATGCACAGCAGGTGACTGCCCTCCAGCTGCCCCTGGTGAGTGACCTGCAGGAGCTTTGAAAACCCCCTTTGCCTCTGTCAGCTACAGGAGGACCCTGGCAGGTTTGTGTCTGCCACATAGGCCCCATCCTAGAAAAACTGAGGGGACCCACCCAAGTTTACATGAGTCCATCTCTCCTCCTGCCCCAGAGTCTGGGCTGCTCACTTTGAGGCTCTGGTGTTCCCTTCACTGAAAAAAGGGAGGAAGGCAGATTTCTTTGGTACCAGTACACAGCCATGTGGAGGGGTGTCAGGGAATTTCCCCTCCCCTTACGGACGTAAGGCCTCCGTTTCCTGGAGTCCTCCCCACGTGGGAGCTGGGTGTGATCTGCAGGTGTCCTCATCCACACCTTCCCATCCCAGCTCCCGCCTGAGGGTTTCTGATGCACCGCCTCCACCGTTCTCCCGAACACGTGCCATTGGCTGCCGTGAGGTGCCATCAGGCCCGGGCGCACCCTGTCGCCACTGGTTCTCTGCAGGTGCAAGACTAGCTGCAGGACAGTCTGTGCAGTGTGTTCTCCACACAGTGCATTTGACAGGACTTTAAACCTGGGGTGGGGGGGCTCCAGGTGGGAAGGAATAAGCCAGCATGTGGTGTGGGATGTCCTCACCTTGGGAGCTACCCCAGTGAGCAAGGCACGTGTCCCAGTATCTGCTCTGAGCTGCCTGAGCTGATAAGTCAAACTATCCAAAGGAGGTGGAACTATTTTTATTGAAAACAGTTACTTTTGACTAGTATGCCTCGCAAGGGGATGCTGTGAATTTAGTCCTCGGTACCCATGGAGCTTTGGTGTTCGCCTTCAGATTCCCAGTCCCTCTAGATGCTGCAGGGCGCTGCATCTAGAAACAAACTTTGATGATCAGTACTGTTTCATCCTCACTGAAGAGTGTTTCTGCCCCTTGCATTAAGAATCAGCATCCCAAAGGTCTTATTGTTCAGGGCCTTTTTAACTTTTACTTGTAGTTGTAAAATACATATAACAAAATTTATAACCCTAGCCATTTTTAATGTATAGTACTGTTTTTAAGTGTTCAGTGATCTTAAGTATATTCCCATTATTGTGCAGCCAGTCTCCCTAGTTTTTTCACCTCTCCAAGCTGAAACCCGTCAGCCATTTGGTAGTTATTCCCCACGTCCCCAACACCGCCGGCGCCCACCATCCCCTCACTCTAGAGATCGTGCATAAGTGGGATGACACAACATGTGTCCTTTTGTGTCTGGCCAGTTTCTCTCTGTATTGCCCTCTAGGTTCACCCATAGTGTAGCGTGTGTCAGAAGTTCCTTCCTCGTTAAGGCTGGATGATGTTCCATGGTGTGCGTATAAGCCACTGTTTATCCATTCGTGCTTTGATGGACACTTGGGTGGCTTGCACCTTCTGGCTACTGTTAATGATGCTGCTTTGAACACAGGTGCATTTAACGTTTTGTTTGTTTGTTTGTTAATTGCAGATTCACTTACAGTTGTAAGAAATAATAGACTCTATTCTTTACACTGAATGGTAAGGTATTGTAGAAATACAATACAGGGTCACAGCACATTAATACACAGGATACGAAATGTTTGCTTTCAGAAGGATCTTTCCTATTGCCTTTTATAACCACACCCACTCTCCATTGGTCTCTGATAACCACTAATGTGTTATCCATATGATAGTGTTATTGTTTCAAGAACATTAACGAGGTGGGAGGTAGGCTGTTTTCAATTAGCATATTTCTGTGGTGCTTTGACCACTGTTTTGCATGTGTCAGTAGTCCGTTCTGTTTTTACTGCTGAGGAAGAACCCATGGTATGGATGGACCAAGGTTTTGCTGAGCCACTTCCCTGCTGAAGGAGACCCAGACTGTTTCCAGTTTGGGGCATGGTACGATTGTTGGATTGTCTGTCTGGTATCTTTTTCCCAGAGTGACTGTACCATTTTACATTCCCACTGCATCCTCCACATCTTCACCAGCATGTGGTGATCGTGCTGCTTCTTATTATATTTTAAATTTTTTTTCTTTAAGCCATTTTCAGGGACCTTAATGACTTCAGTGTCTTTAAGGCTTATAACATGACTTTTCCTCATAGCAGCTCCCTAAATTTCTGCAGAAACCCACTCAGGTGAGCAGACTTATTGGTTGCCTTTCGCTGTTTTTCATTGTAGCCATTCCAGTAGATACACAGTGATATGTCCTTGGGATTTAGACTGCATCTCTGTGTGGCCAGTGAAGTTCGTTGTCTTTTCCTGGGCTTGCCTGCTGTCTCTGTATCCGCATGACATTGGCCCACATTCTAAGTGGGCCATTTACTTTTGTCACTGTTGAGTTTTGAGAACTCATTATGTACTCTACGTACTTGTTCTTTGTTGGATGTATGTTCTGCAAACATTTCCTCTCATCACAGCCTGTATGGGGTCTTTAGCAGAGCCAAAGTTTTTAATTTGGATTAAGCCCAATTTGTCAGCTTTTCCCTTTAAGGATCATGCTTCTGGTGTAAAGTCTGAGGACTCTGCCTAGTTTTGATCCCAAAGATTTTTTCCTCCTATGTTTTTTGCTTTAGTTATACATTTTACATTTAGGTCCAGGATCCATTTCAGTCTGTAATCTATGATCTGCAGTTTTTGTGTAAGGTGGAGAATTAAGTCCCAGGCTGTGTTGTTTTGTTCTGGTGTTTGCTAGTGGATGTCCGTTGTGTCGGCCCCTGAGAAGCTCGGCTCTGCTCTCAGAAACCAGTGCAGTGCGTTTGTGAGTCATTCTCGGGTCCTCTGTTGGCTCCGTTGGTGTGTTCGTCTCTCTCTCCACTAGGAGTGCACATTTCCACCTGTCAGTTTTGGAGTTGGGTAGACCCTGCCTCTCATTTTACTCATTTTATTCTTCTTTCTCAAAATTACTTCAGCTATTTTCGCCTCTTTGTCTTTCCGTGTCCAGTTTTGAATAACCTTCTCCACATACGCACAAAGTCCCACTGAGACTGTGGAGGAGAGTTTTGTCAGGCCGCGTGTCAGTTTTGGGAGCACCGACGTTGTCCCCGTCCGAGCCTTGCGGTCCGTGAGTGCCCGCACCTCCTGTCCGCCTTCCTTCTCTGACCGTCGGCGCTGCTCCCTGGCGCTCGCTGTATAAGCGCTTTATTTTTTTGAGCAGTTGCAAATGGTATTATGTTTTTAGTTTTGTTGACAATAAGATAATGTGTAGTATAAGACACACAACAGATTTTTGTATGTTTATTTTATATTCTGTGACCTTGCTGGGTTTGTATGTCAGTTTAAGAAGGGTTTTTCTGTGTGTTTGTTTCTTTTTAAGTAGAGTCCTGGATCTTCTGTGTAGACAATCATGTCATCTGTAAATAAGGAGAGTTTTATTTCTCTCCAGCGTGTATATCTTTATTTCTCTTTCTTGCCTCATCTCTTTGGCTAGAACGTCCAGCACAGTGTTGAACAGCAGTGGTCCAAGGGGGCATCCTTGCCTTGTTTCCAGTGTTAGAGGGACAGTGTCCATCTTTTACCATAAATATGCTGTTAGCTGTAAGTTTTTTTTGTGTGTGTGTGTGTTTTTTTTTTTAAGAAATAGAGTTTCTGGGGGTTTTTAAAGGTTTTATTTATTTATTTTTAGAGAGAGGGTAAGGGAGGGAGAACGAGAGGGAGAGAAACATCAATGTGCGGTTGCCTCTCATGCGCCCCTACTGGGGACCTGGCTCGCAACCAAGGCTTGTGCCCTGAGTGGGAATCGAACCAGCAAGCCTTTGGTTTGCAGGCTGGCACTCAATCCACTGAGCCACACCAACCAGGGTGGTTTTTGTAAATTCTCTCTGTCAGAGTGAGTAAATTCTGAGAGTTTTTATTGTATAGGGCTGCTGAGTTTTGTCAGAGTCTTTCTGCTTTGGTTTGTGATGAGCATGTGAATTTTCCTTAAGTTGTTAATATGGTAGATTATGTTGATGGATATTTTAAAATTCTAATCCAGCCTTGCATCCCTAGGAGTCAACCCCTTATTGTCATGGTATAAAATCTCTGTGCATTGCTGGGTTTTGTCTGCTGTTAACTTGGTTAAGGCTTTCTGCATCTATTCAGGAGGTATATTAGTCTTTGTTTTTCTTTACCACCTTTGTCTGGTGTTGGTGTCAGGGCAATACTTGCTTTACAAGGTGAGTTTGAAAGTGCCCTAATGCCCCCACAGTTTTCTAAAAGAGATTGTGCAGAATTAGTGTTAACTCATTCGACATTTGGTAGAATTCTCTAGTGAAACCACATGACCTTGAAGACTTAGAGGGGGCATAGCAGAAGTGGCATTTTAATTATAGGTTCCACATCCTTACTGGTGATGGGGTGGTTCCCACTACCTGCTTCATAGTGGGTGAGCTGCGGTGGTTTGTGTTTTCCAAGGAATTGGTTCTTCTCATCTTAAGTTGTTGGATTTGTGCGTGGAGCGGTTTGTTCGTGGCCTTCCTTCACCATCCCAACCTCAGCAGGGTCTGTCGCAGCCCTGCTCTGTCCCTGGTGTCGGAGATGCGCCCTCTCCTCTTCCTTGTCAGTCTTGCTGGAGCTCTCAGTTGTACTGATCTTTCCAAAGAGCCAGGTCATTGTTTCACTGATTTTTTCCTACTCATTTTATTTTTACAATTTTATTGATTTTTTTTCATTGCATCTTTATTATTTCCTTTCATCCTGCATGCTTTGGCTTTATTTTACTTCTCCCTTTCTAGGTTCCAGAGGTAGGAGTTTACATTGTTGATTTGGGACTTCTTTCTGGTGTGAGCATTTCTAATGCAGGCCTTTTAGCACTATAAACGTCACTGTTAGCACTGCTTTAGTTAAGGCCCACAAATTGTAACATGATGCTTTTATTTTCATTCATTTCAGTATATTTTGTATTTCTCATGAGCCTTCTTTGACCCAAGGGTTATTTAGAAGTATGTAGTTTAATTTCCAAGGCTTGTAGATTTTCCTGTTAGCTTTCTATTTTTTTTAAGATTTTATTTATTTTATTTTAGAGAGAGGGGAAGGGGGAGAGAGAGAGAGGAGGAGAGAAGCATTGATTGCTTCTCGCACACACCACACTGGAAAACTGTCCCAGATAGGTTCCCTGACTGGGAATCGAACCAGTGGCCTGTTGCTTTGCGGGATGCCGCCCAACCAACTGAGCCACCTTTTCTGGGATCTGGGAAGCTTTCTGTTATTGATTTGTAGTTTGATTCCATTGTAATCACAGAACACACTGTCACTTCTTTCTGGTTTTGGGGGGTGTTTCTTCTCCTGGTACCTCAATGGCCCAGCCTGTGGTCTGTCTTGTATATTATGTTGGTATTTGAATGGAACATATATTATTTTCTTGTTGACTGTTCCATAAATGTTGCTTAGAGCCTTTTGGTTGATGGTGCTATTAAGTTCTGTATCCTTGCTGGTTTTCTGGGTAGTTGACTGTCCTTCCAGTTTCTGAGGAAGGGATGCTGATGTCTCCAAGTGCAATGATTCTTTAAGGTCTGTCCATTTCTGCCTTTGTAACTCTCTGTTTGGTGTACATGCATCAGAATTGCTGCTCACATGTTTACACGCATGTTTAGGAAAGCCTTCTGGGGTGATGGACCTGTTTGTTGTTATCACTGTCTCTTACCATTTTCTTTGTGCTGCAGTCCACCTGTTATTAACATAGCTACTTTTCCTTTTGATTAATGATTTCATAACATATACTCTCATCTTTCTACATCCAGCCTGCCTACATCATTGTTTTTGAAGTGAGTTTCATTCATTTTAGCTATTTACTTATTTATTTGAAGTGAGTTTTATTTAAACAGCAGATATGGGCAGACCTCACTTTACTGCATTTTGCAAACACTGTGTTTTCATCAACATTGACATGTGCTATCTTCCACCAGCAAAAGCATTATCCCTCACTCAGGGCTCAAGTGATGGCTGTTTTTCAGACAGTGCTGTTACACACTGAATAGAGCACAGTGCAGTGTAAGCATAACTTGTACATGCTCTGGGCGGCCAAGAAGGTTGTGTGACTTGCTGCATTGTGGTGTCTGCTTCATTGCCGAGGTCTGGACCCCGCACCTGCAGTCTTCCAGGCCTTCTTGTAGCTGAGTCATGTTTTGTAATTCACTGCTAGTTGCTGTGCTTTCACTGGTGCATTTGGGCCATTTGTATTTTAACGTAAGTATTGACATATTAGGGCCTAAATATGTCTTTTCCCGTTCTGGTTTTTGCCTCTGTTTTCTTGTTTTTGCCTTCTTATGGGTTACTTGAACATTTTTCAGAACTCCATTTTGATTTACCTAGTGGATTGTTGAGTGTATTTCTTTATATGGTTAAAGAAAACATATTTAATGATACTTGTTAAGGGTGGTAAGGCAGACGTTACCCAGGACCGTGGTGGTAGGTGTAAGGTCACAGCAGTGGGGTTTCACAGTCGGGGACAGAGGTTTGGCTCAGCTCCAAACACAGCATGGGTAAGAGGGGATCATAGCCATGGAGCAGGGTTGGAGATCAGTGGATGGAAGGTTACTAAGAGGACACATCAGGGTTAAGGGGGACTTTTGGGTGGTCTGAGACCCAATTTCTAATATGGAGGGGTTTCCCCCACATCCACAAACACTCTCAACGACAGCATGGATTCCACAGGCAAAGGGCTCAGCCCTTCAAGAGTGCATGCCCACCTCCCCCCCTCTGGACACCAGGCACAAGCCGAGGCTTGTCACCTGTACTTCTGACGGGCTCCCAACCTGAGGTTCCCACAATCCCCTCCTTGGGTTTGATGAACTTGCTCGAGTGGCTCATAGTGCTCAGGAACATTTTACTCACTAGATCACTGTTTCATTATAAAAGAATTCAGCTCAGGAACAGACGGATGCACAGGGCAAGGTGTGGGGAAGGGTTGAAGGCTTCCCTGGACTCCGAGCCCACCACCCTCCCTGCATCTCCACGCGTGCACCAACCCAGAAGCTGTCTGAACCCTGTCTGTTTGGGTGTTTATTGAGGCCTTATTATTGTTATGATTGATTAAATCATTGGCCAGCAGCTGTTGATTCAACCTCCAGCCTCTCTTCCCTCTGTGGAGGTTGGGGGAGAGCTGGGGTGAGAGTTTCAAACCTCTAGTCACTCGCTGATTCCCCTGGCAACCAGCCCCCATCCTTAGGTAGGGTTCAAAGTCACTTCATTAACATAACTAAGGACCTTTGTTGGTCTTATCACTTAAAAATTCTAGGGTTTTAGGAGATCTGTGACAGAATAGGGGTCCAAATACAAATTATAAATCACTGGGTCACAGTGGGCGTTCTGGCTAAACTGACCTAACAAACAGGATTCTTGCTGAAGACAGGCCAGGCGATCAGACAGCACCTGGGGGGCCGCGTGAGGCACCTGTTCAGATATCCAGGATGTTCAGATATCAGGGTGATCAGATATGGGGGGCCGGGTTCTTCTTACAAGGAGGCACACAGTTGGGCCCAGGAGTAGGTTCAGAAACCTGACTAATGTTTGTCAACCAAAGAATTTTTGTCAATGTAGCATTTTCAGAGATTATTTTGGTATTACATTACATACGGAGTAACTTACCATGCCCTTGACTTCTCTTCCCTCCTCCCCTTCTCTAGCACAGTTGATTTAAAGAGTTCCTTTGTTGCCTTTAGAAGCACATCCCAGTGTTAAAATTTTGCTTTAACTGTCAAGCCTTAGAAACTTAAAAGGAGAAGGAAAGCATTTACCCGTACTTTGGCTTACCATCTTCCTTGCTTATGTTTCCTTCTTTTATTGGGAGGGGGTGGTGGGAATTTTCCTCTGCGGTTCTAGGTTCTTTTGGCTAGTCTGTTAAATGTACGTGAGACAGGTTAACAAGAGGAAATAACCAAATTTAATACATGCATACACACAGGAAGCCGACAGAGCCTGAGGGTCCAGACAAAGGTGGACTGAGGAAGGTGTGACCTTGTCGGTGAGGAGCCAGGGCTTCTGAGAAGAGGGCATTGTGGGACCAAGAGAAGAACAGTGTTCAGTGATGAGGAGATCCTCACCCTCTTGCTGACGGGAGAGACCTGGTTCTTCTTGCTGACGCATGTAAGGAATTATATATCAGCAAATCTAGTAGTACGTAATCAGTTTATTAGTGGCCTGTTCCCATGGAAGAGAACAGGACTGGGTAGAGTAGGGGGTGAAAGACAAAGTTTCAGGGCAAAGCAGGGTGAGAAAAGCAAGAGCATCTGAAGACCAGGGTGACAAGTCCCTGGGCAGCCTGAGGCTGGGTGGCCAGAGGCCCTGTGGCCCGAGAGCTAAGAGAGAGAGACAGACAGAGAGAGAGAGTCTGTTGTTCTCAGGACTTATATAGTTGGTGGGATAGGAGGGAAAAAGTTACACATTGATTAACAGGTAAATGTGGTGCCAGCTTTCCTGGGGGTCTGTTAGGCGGAATCCTTATCTTGCTCCAGACCCCATTTGTTCATCTTGTTGTAAAACAAATACGTGACAGGAGGCAGTTAATTAAATTTGGGGCACTTTCCAAAGTTATTTATGGGCTCTTTCTGTAAGCATCAGGGACTCCCTCGTAAAACAGATAGTGACCAGAGGTAGGCAATTAACCAAAGTTGTTTTATGGGCTCCTTCTTTGCACACAGGGGACCCTCCCCCACATTCAGGCCTTGGGATGAAAGCACAGTTTCAAGGCTTTCTTTCCCAGATAGTGGAAATGTTACATAGAACTTCAAAGACTTTCCTTCTTTCTTGCTAATATAATGTTTCTTGTGATGTTGTAACACCTGGCAATATTATCAGACCAGGCTCAGGACTGCTGAGTTAGCATGTGAGACTTGTCTCCTTCCTCCTCCCTGCCTCGGTTTACTGTTTATTCTACCTAACTGGTAAAAGGGGTTTCCTGGCAACCAGGATGCTAAATGCTGGCCAGTGACAGTATTGCAGTCTCAGAGTTCTTCCTATGCAGTCTCCTGCCTCACTCTGGGGGCTCAAACTCAGGTATTTCTGGTCATGACTTATTACGGGCAAGGAAGGCCCGACGTAAACTCTCGGGGGAGAAGTATCTGCAGAGTCCACGGGGCCTCCAGCACCCTCATCCTGAACAGGTGTCGAGTCTGAACACTCCGTCCTTTGTCATGTCCTTGATTCCTTTCTGTGCAGCGCACCCCTTCTGCCTCGCCTTCAGGAGAAGCACGCCGGCGGCCTGGTGGTGCTCGGCTCTGGACTTGTTTGGACTCATCTAAGAAGTCTCCCCCCCGGGTCGCCTCTGAGGGCTGTTTCCTCCTGAGGTGGCGTTGGAAGCTGGCAGCCAGAGATAGGATTTCTCTGCATTTCCTTTCCTCCTGCAGGGAAGATGGGTGCTGTCTTTAAGATGTTTTTCTTCTGTTTTTAGTTTTCAGATGTTGATTATGATACATCTTGGCATGAATTTTTTTGGAATATTGGCTTGGGCTTTACTCTCCTTGAATCTGTGGCTTTATGTCTCTTTCTTGAATCAGAGGACTTGAGCCATTTTTTCTTCAGGTGCTTTTCCAGCCCACGTGCTCTGTCCTTCCAGGATTCTCCTTACATGGTTTCCCTCTTTTATTGCAGTGTCAGGTGTGCCTCAGGCTCTTTGTTTAAGGTTTCATCCGTGTTCTCTCTGTTGTTAGACTGGACAGTTTCCCTTCCTGTCTTTCAGTTGGCTGATCCTTTTCTCTCTCCCGTCCATTCTGCCATTGAGCATGCCCTGAGCCCTTTGTTTCATTCAGGCGGCCTCTGAGATTTTTGTGGTTCTGTTCCAGACCACCACCATGAAGCAAACATTGCAGTGAAGTAAGTCATACTTTTGGGGGTTCCCAGTTCATATAAGTTATGTTTACACTATACCGAGGTCTATTAAGTGCCATGAAATTGTCAACAAAAATCAGTTGTACATACATTAATTTAAAAATACCTTATGTGCCCTGGCCGGTGTGGCACAGTTGGTTGGAGCATTGTCCTGTAACTGAAAGGTTGCCGGTTTGGTTCCTGGTCAGGGCACAGACCTGGGTTTGATCTGAAGCCTGGGTGCACACAGTCTCCAGACTGCGACTCCTGAAGACAACCAGTCGATGTTTCTCTCTCACACTGATGTTTCTCTCTCTCCCTTCCTCTCTCTCTAGAAGCAATGAAAAAATGTACTTGGGTGAGGATAAAAAAATATCTTACTGCTAAAAATTGCTAACATCATCTGAGCCTTCAGTGAGTGAATCATAGTCTTTTTGCTGGTGGAGGATCTTGGCATGGATGGTTATTATGACTGCTGACTGATAAGGATGGTGGCTGCTGAAAGTTCGGGTGCCAGCAGAAATTTCTTTTTTTCATTGAATATTACATTAGTTTTAGGTATGTAATGTAATAAACTTAGTGAGAACATCAGCAGCTTAGAAAAGGACCAGTCGGAAATGAAGGCTGCACCAACTAGAATGAAGAATAATCTACAGGGAATCAACAGTAGGAGTGGATAAAGCCAAGAATCAAATCAGCTATTTGGAATACAAAGAAGCAAAAAACACCCTTCCTTACTGGAAGATTCTATTGTAAAAATTGGCAAGACTTAGAAAGCAAAAGCATGGTACATGTCCCCAGTCACCTCCGAAGATGCGCACCTGTCATGTGCTATCTTCTGGACCTCACCAGTGTGTCTGTGGCTTGCTGGGCGTCCAGAACTGTTGGTGGGCTGTCATTGGGTGACTGGAGGGCCGCTGCCCGGACACCTGCGCTGGCACTCTGGCTGGCTTCCCGCTGGTTTGTAGTGTCCTCCTCCGATGACTTTGCAGATACCACCCAGGGTCAAAGCAGGAAAAGGATCTACATCTCTTTTGATAGCACACACTGCCTACTTTTCCTTGGGACTCTGCAGAGCCAGACACCCACTCCATGCTGGCCCAGGCCCAGATCCCTCTCATATTTTGCTTACGAGAGGTAGGGACAGTTGGCATCTTTTCTGCACTGAGGGACTGCCCAGGAGGGGAAAATCTCCTTTTCTCTACTTTCTTAGGGTCAGTGGCCATCGCCCTGCAAACTGACAGGAGAGATTCCCAGGAGACAACAACTGATTTTACCTGCCTTGCAAATGAAATGAAAATCCCAGACAGCAGCCAGAGATTATTTACCATTTTCATGGAGAAATGACAAGACAAAGGAAAAGGATTTTGAGCCTCAAGGGGTAGAGTTGTGGGCAGGGCACTGATGGAGGATACAGGTTATTCAGTAGTTAGTAGTTTGCTCTGCTGACCTGGGCTGATGGGAGTCTCCAGTTCCGTCTGGTAACTCAGGGTCAGTCTGCCCTTGCAGGTAGGAATGGGGTTGGGGATCCCTGGATAATGGACAATTCAGACACTGCCTTTCACAAGGAGGGAGGGTGAGATAACTTCTCCTGAGATCTTTAGTTCTCTGTCGGCTTCAGCTCAGAACAGTCCTGGCCACACTAGCATGCTGTGGAGTAGGTTATTTGGTCCCGTCCAAGACTGACATCAAGTTCGTCATTCTAAGCCTGTGGCTTCAGAGGCCTGTCTGCCATTCTGTGAAGCCTGTCCGCAGGGGACAGGCTTCGCCCAGGCTGGCCTCCTAGCAGCACAGCCAAGTGCGGACCCCTTCAAGTGCAGTATCAGGCTGCACCCCAGACCAACACAGACGGAATGTGTACTTTTGCCCATATTTCCAAGTGAGTCATAGGTACGTGGAGTTTGAAAAGCCCTGTTTCAAACTCCCAATTTCAACTGTGGTGAGGTCGTCAGTGACGTGGGCTATGAAAGGTTCACAAAGAGAAAAAATGTGTAAGAATAAAGTTTCTATTCACTATCCAAGAAAAGAGAGGGGCATGGTGTGGAGAGATAACACCAGCATTGAGGGATGGGGGCTTTGAGCTTTTACTGGATTATAATTGGATTAAGAAATGTGAGGGGGTGGTTGCTGTTGTTTGGCCCTTGGGCTAACAAGAGGCTGCAGTTAGTTCCAAAGTTATCTTCCTCCTGTGGCTGTAGGGAGCGATTAGTTCTGTTCTTGCTTCCAGGAGTTGCCTTTCCTGGGGACAAGCTTAGAAGACAAGCATTGTTTAACAAGGTCATAGGCCTGCTAGGCAAATGGTACTACAATAGCAAATGGGGCTGGCTTTGTCTTTTGACACTGTAGACTTGTTTTTTTTGCGCTTTACTGTTTCTCAATTATCAACTAGACATTTTTGAAATATTTTACTTACTTATTTTTAACTTTTTCTTTGGAATTTATTTCAAGCCTGGGGAAGTTACAAGAATAGTACAGAGCCCTGTCTGGTGTGGCTCAGTGGGTTGAGCACTGGCCTGGAAACCAAAGGGTCATCGGTTCTGTTCCCAGTCAGGACACATTCCTGGGTTGCGGGCCACATCCCCAGTAGAGGGCGCACAAGAGGCTACACACATTGATGTTTCCCTCTTCTCTCTCCCTTCCCCTCTCTCTAAAAGTAAATAAACAAAATATTTTTTTTTAAAGACTAGTACAGAGATTTCCGAATACCCTTCACTATAATTTCCCTATGTCTGTTCTCTCCCCCTTTCCCTGTCTGACTCACCTCCTGCCCCTACACACCTTTTTTCCTGAGGTTTTAGAGAGTGAGGTGCAGGCTGTGTGCCCCGCTATCTATTAAGACAGGTGTATTTTCTAAAAGCTGGGACAGTTGCTTACCCAACCACAGCACAGCAGGTCTCGGATAACAGCTTTCAGTGTCCTTTCATGACAACGTTGAGGAGGGAAAAAAGTCATTTCCTGGCTGGGGACAGGGCCACTTGCTGTCTGTGTCGAGCTGGCCGTTCTCCCCATGTCTATGCGGGCTTCCTCTGGGGTCTCCAGTTTCCTTCTTTGTCCCAAAGATACGCACAGGGGCCACTGGTGTGCCTCCCTCCTTTGGTTTGAGCGTGGGTGTGGGCAGCTGTGAGCGCCGGAAGCAGAAGGGCATCCTTTCCAGGCCGGGGCCTGCCTGGGCCCTGAGTTGCCCAGCAAGACTGCCACCCCCACAACCCTGAAGAGGAATCAGCACGTGGGGAAGTTGTTTTCTTATGTGTTCATGCTAATCCTAAATGTCCGTCAGCTCACATTTATTTCAAGGTTTGTTGGGAGAAGTGTTTTGGGTCTTCGTTTAGAAGTTGGTGATCTTTTTGCGACTAGAAATATGCTTTAGGGACTCGGTCTTGTTTACGCCAGTCAGCCTCTGATCAAATTGGTTTCCTTATTTGTTGTTTTGTGTAAAGTATTGGTTTATGAGAACCTGTCGTTAGCGTCAGATGGGGACGTATGTGCGTTTGCCACACTCTGGACATGCAGCATTTAAATGATGCATTCCAGGTTGTGCTCTTGTTTTGTTGTCCTGGCTCCCGTGTTTCCTCCTTGGGTTTCTTCCCCATTTTGCTGTGGCACTGGCACCTCTGGAGAGTACAGCTACACTGCAGTCGGGTCTAACTCACTGAGGTTCAGGCCCCGCATTTTGGCAGCTGTGCCAGGCTGGTGGTGTCCTTCCCAGGGTGGCATCACAGTGGTGTGCCCCAGAGGGCTCCTGGCAGTGCTGGGCACCAGAGTAAGGTTCTTAGGTAATTTTTTTTTTTTAAGATTTTATTTATTTATTTCTAGAGAGGGAAGGGAGGGAGAAAGAGAGAGAGAGAGAGAAACATCAGTGTGCGGTTGCTGGGGACCGTGGCCTGCAACCCAGACATGTGCCCTGACTGGGAATCGAACCTGCGACACTTTGGTTCGCAGCCCACGCTCAATCCACTGAGCTACGCCAGCCAGGGGTTCTTAGGT
The DNA here is from genome assembly GCA_004024845.1 of Tonatia bakeri. Lineage (NCBI taxonomy): Eukaryota > Metazoa > Chordata > Mammalia > Chiroptera > Phyllostomidae > Tonatia > Tonatia bakeri. The sequence continues at coordinate 39,597 of PVIA01010623.1, forward strand.
AATTTTTAATATGACATATATAGAAATCAGGTGTGATTGTTCTATAAATATATGTTAACATTGTTTCATTTTGCTTTTTGTTAGGTTTTATTTATTTTTAGAGAGGGGAAGGGAGGGAATAATAGAGGGAGAGAAACATCAATGTGTGGTTGCCTCTTGCACACCCTGCACTGGGGACCCGGCCTGAAACCTAGGCATGTGCCCTGACTGCGAATCAGACTGGCAGCCCTTTGATTCTCAGGCTGGCACTCAGTCCACTGAGGCACACCAGCCAGGGCAGCACTGTTTTATTTTATTAAAAATGTTTATTTATTTATTTGAGAGAGGTGGGAGAGAAAGACAGATATCAAGTGTGTTGTTTTCCATATTTGGGCGTTTTTTGGTTGATTCATGTATGTGCCCAGACCAGACGTTGAATCCACAGCCTTGGTGTATCGGGACAACTCTGTGACCAGCTGGGCTACCTGGCCAGGGCAGCATTGTTTGTAATCTTCACCAAAATGATGAATGAAAATGGTGTCTACTCTTATACTTTTTAAACAGATTTTGAGCTATAAGTTGTGTATAACATACCTGTTTAAATGCAAAATGTAGAGGGTTTTTCAAAAGTATCTGCACTGGGTACCAGTACCCCAATCAAGATACAGAGCATCCCCAACAGGCCGGATTTCTCTCATGCCCCTTGCAGCGAAGCCAGGCTCTCGTGCCCAGGCCAACACTGACTTCCTTTTTGCCTCAGTGGATTCACTCGTGTCGAGTTTCACGTAAATAAGAGTCCTGTGGGTCGCCACATCTCGGGTCAGGCTTCTCTTACGCAGCCCAGCGTTTTAAGCGTCCTTCTCTCTGTGTTTCAGCGGTTTCTTCCTTTTCCTTGCTGAACAGTACTCCACTGCACAACTGCGTCACAGGTGGGTTACCCACTGACCAACTGGTGATAAGTACTGGCTTCACGGTAATTTTTGCCTGCTGTGAGTGAAGTGCCCATGAATATTCACACGTGAGTCTTTCTGTGGACAAGTGTCTTCATTTCACAGGCAGGGGCCTCGGGTGGAGGCTGTCCTGGGCCAGCCGGCATGTGGCTGTGGCCGCTGTGCATAGGGCTCACCACTTACTGTGTCACAGGCACATCATGTCTTCACCACCCTTTGGTGTTGTCAATTTTTTTTACGAAAGCACATTCTGGCTATTGAGGGGAGATATGTAATTGCGGTTTAATTTAGCATTCCCTGTTGACTAATGCAGTTGAGCGTCTTTCCATCTGCTGTGGGTCATTTATGTGTCATTGGGGGAGTGTCTACATGCTTGGCTTATTTACTGGGTTGCTTGTCTTACTGTGTTCTGTATTGTGGGTAGAAGTCCTGTGTCGGGTGTGCGTACTGGGAATATTTTCTTCCATTCTGTGGCTTGCCTTTTCATTGTTTTCATGATGTGTTTTAAAGATTAAACATTTTTAACTTTGATGAGGTCCAGTTCATTGATTTTTTTAAGTCATTTATGTTTTCTGTGTCCTAACAAATCTCTGTCTGCCTCAAGTTCACAAAGAACTTTTTCCTGGAAGTTTTAGTGTTGTAGAAGTTATTTTTTACAAAGGATACAAGGTGTGGGGTTCCTTTCTCTCCCCAGCCCCCATGTCGCCATTCACTGACCAGATTTCCTTTTGCCTTTTGAATTCCTCAGCACCCTTGTCAAAACTCAGCTGTCCACACGTGTCTGGGAGTTTGGGCCCGACCTCAGTTAAGCTTTGTTTTTACTCTTTACTCCAGTGTCACGGTAACGGCGGTGTGTTTGGAGGTCAGTTACTGTGAGTTCTCCAGCTTCTAAAGTTCTTTGGGCTGCTTCTAAGTGCTTTGCTCGTCTGTGTGCACTTAGAATCTTCCTGAGTGTTTGCTCGGGATGGCATTGAATCTGCAGCGTGTGGTGGGCCTGGTGACGTCTTGTGGAACCCTTCATCTCTTTGTCCTCAGTGTTCATTTGAGGAACATGTTTTATGAACATTTTTCTTAAGAATTCCATGGTTTTTGGTTCTATTATAAACAGTTTTTTTTTAATATTTCATTTAGTTGTTTATATAGAAACAATGAAATACAGTTGGTTTTTGTTACATTGATTTTCTATCCAGAAACTTTGTTAATTTTATTTATTAGTACAGTAGGTTTTCTGAAGACTCCAGAGGATTTTCTGAAGTGTTTCCAATACATATTTATGTGTAATGACAAGATGATTGTTGAAATTTCATCACCTTTCTTTTTTAATCTTTATCAAAGCAATGATTGATAATAGTATTTTAGCCCTGACCAAGGGTGGCTCAGGGTCACCAGGCCCATTCCCAGTCTGGGTACATGCCTGGTTTCAGGTTTGATCCATCCCCAGTTGGGTGCTTGTGAGAGGCAACCAATTAATGATTCTCTTGCACATTAATGTGTTCCTCTCCCCCTCTTTCTCCCTGCCATCCTCTCTCTCTCAAAATGAATAAAATCTAAAAAAAGATAATAGTGTTTTATATTCATATTTTATGTACTAATGAATGAGCTTTTCATGTATTTTAATACTTGCTCTCTTGCTCTCTTCTTTTTTCATCGACAGGGAAGGTTCTTCCACGTGCCCTAAGGGCTCTGTGTGCCTTAGCCCTCCCTCTCCGCCTTTCGTGCGTGTATGTCTGTTCTCTGTGTCGTTGGCCTTTCTGTCTCCCTCGTGCTGTTTCATTACTGTAGGCATTTATAATTTTTGTGTGAACATCTGCCCGTTGGTCTTCTTGTGGTCCGTCTCTATTTTTAATCTCTGATAGTCATTTTTTCCTTTTGATGTATTCGGGTTTCTATTTTTGTAATAGCTGTGAACAAGGAGCAGAGGCTAGTTTTATTCCTGAATAAGTCAACCAACTATATCACGTAAAAGTCATCTCTCTCTCCCGTGGTTACTAGCGCTGTATTTTTTCCCATAGATTAAACTTCTATGTGTGCCAAATTTGGTTTCTGGACTTTTACTTTTCTTTTGTGTTGGTCTATTTTTGTTCTAAAACGACATTCCTGATTTTGTAGCTTTTTAACCAAAATTGTCACCATTCTAATTTGGTAAACACTTCCTTGCAATCTGTCCTATCTTGCTAATATTGCTGATTAATGAGGTATATCTACAATTTAAAATAAGCTGGTTAAAAAATAGGAAAAGCTACCTATTAGAAAATAGAAAAATGAGCAAGGACTATGAACAAGGGTCTCAAAGAAGAAAAAAGCCCATTGGCTAATGAACCCATAAAGGGATTTCATCGAAGGAAGGACAGTTCCAGGACTATGGGACCCGCACTGCATTTCCGCCGAGGGGCCAGACTCTGCGACCTTGGACAGCGCCCCTGCTGGTGGAGGCGTGTTTCCTCAGTGGTCAGTAACTCTCCTGCCCTGGAACTGCACTTGCACTTTTGGGGAGACAGACGGGGGTTCACTGAACCGTCACTGGCAACAGCAAAGTACAGCCGGTCCCAAGCTACCATGGTAGGAAAGTGATAGGCATCTAGTAGAAACTGTACTTTAAATTTCGGATTTAGATGTTTTTCCGGGCAAGCCACGTGCAGGAGGATGCTCTCTCATGGTGCTGGGAAGTACGGTGAGCACAGCCGGCAAGCCGCACGAGCCCAGGGGCCGGCAGCCCGTTCTTTGCAGTGTGGTGGTACATGCATTTCCAACTCAGGATGTTTGCAACTTAAGATGGTTTATTGGGATATAAAACCCTATTTGGGTCGAGGAACATCTGTACTGGGAAAAACCTAATCATTGTTGACAAAAGAATGGGTAAAATCACCACACTGAAATCCTACACATCAGTTTAGGCCACTGAACTGGACCTACGTAGATGTATGTGAATAAACCTTAAGCAGAAGTTCAACATTTCAAAACATATGAAATAGTGCTTTGATGACATTGCAAGCTATTTTTAGAGGTAACTGGAGTTTAAAAGATGTGCACTGAATAGAATCTCCAAACCCAGTCAGCAGCCTCCCTCTGGGAGGGCCTGGAGGTGGGGCTGCGGGCAAGGGAACTCAGAGGTCAGCCACAGTGATTGCAACCCCCCCCCCCCCCCGTGCCCTTCCAGAGAAAACCAGAAGCAAAGACTAACCCGTTTGTAGTTCTTGTGTCTCAGAGACGGGCACAGGAGTCCTTGGTTTCTGTTGGGGCGAGCCTGCAGATGCCGGAGGAAGGCGGAGAGAAGAGCCTGGCGCAGGGTTCTCCTCGTGTGTTCTTTGCACACTTTGGCCTGCGTCCCTGATGATTTCCTTAGGAAATGTCCTGGAAATGGGATTACTGAGTAACAGGGTGTACTTCTGTTACTTCCTCCCAAAATTGCTCAGAAATTTCCTCAGGGACCCAGGGGAGCATTACACTTACTCTCATTTTTTTCTGATGGGAAGCATATGACTGCTGTCACATAAACATGAAACTATTGAATTTCACTTGTATACCTGATGAGATTGACATTTAAGGACCCAATTTATGTTTAGCAAGACTTCTAAGGCCCACTAGAGAGCTTTTACCCAGCAATACCCAATCCTGACTTCTTGTCACAGTCACCTGTGGGGGTCTTCATAATTTTCTTCCTTGAAAAGGTAATACCATGTTACTATGTCAAAAGACACTAAATGGTCTTATTGAACCCATGTTGAATTATTCTAATGTAGAGCAGTTTCTAGACCACTTTGATTGACAGTTCTTTGTCACATGGGGCTGTAGAAGACTCACAGACACTTGTTGGGGTAATGTATTGTGATCCCTGCAAGTCCCCAGTGACCTGGGGGATGAGTAACATGCCCACCATCCTATATGAGAGACGGGGAATGTCTCTCAGAGAGAGAGTAGGTGAGCCAGGAACTCGGTGACTCTGTTTGAAATCTGTTTGACTCTGTGCCCTTTGTGCCCATTGTTCTGCTGTCTCCGGGTGAATGTGGAAAAAAGGGTGCGTGTGGGGGAGGAGGCCAAGGACGCCCACGGAAACTGCCCTCCCCAACCCTGTCTCCCCGCGCACACACCTGGTCCCGGCCCCAGCACAGCTCTCAAGTAAGTGGTGGTGGTGCAGAGCAGCGACTTGCAGCCTTTTCCACCTCGGGGCACGCACACACTAATTACTAAATTCTGTGGCACACCCAAAATATATTTTCTACTGATGTGACCAAAAAAAAAAAAAGTACATTTTTCATTCATTCATTCATTCATTCATTCATACCGGATGACTATTGTTGCATTGGCTGTTGTCATTTTTTTTAAGATTTTATTTATTTATTTTTAGAGAGGGAAGGGAGGGAAAAAGAGAGAGAGAGAGAAACATCAATGTGCGGTTGCTGGGGGCCGTGGCCTGCAACCCAGGCATGTGCCCTGACTGGGAATCGAACCTGCGATGCTTTGGTTCGCAGCCCGCACTCAATCCACTGAGCTATGCCAGCCAGGGCTTGTTGTCATTTTTTTATTTGACAATCTGAGGAAAAAGAGGTCAGTGCCCCTGACGTAGGTAGTTCATGTTTTAAAAATTCATATGGTGCACTGGTTGAAAATTGCTGGTCTGGAGTTAGGCAGATAAGAGGACATGTATGTACAGTATTATGACCTTTTTTATTTTTAAAACATTTATTACACAATACTATATGGGTTGTACTATTCCCCTAAAATTTTATTTTGAAGTCCTTTCTAATGGACTGTATAAAGGAATTATTTTTTACAACCCAAAATAGAATTTTATTTCAAAGGCTTTGTAATTGCAGACAGCAGGTCCCTTGTTCAGCCAGGATCCAGGGAGTGTATTTGCCGCCAGCTCCTCTGCCCGTGCCTGTGAGTGACACACAGTCTCTGACACGCTCAGCAGAGACGCCCCGTGCGCTCGCTCGTCGGGGCTGGACAGTGCGAACAGAACGTCTGCTCGACCAGGAGTTCTCCATCCTTCACATCTTCCTTCTCAAATGTTCTTTCAAATAGTCAAGGTTCCAGGTTAATCTTTCAGTGACGTCCTTCGTTATCATCAGTCCATTGTCACGTTGATATTTATAGGAGGTTTGAGATCCTGATACTTCATGCTTCAATGGGCAAAGATCTGTATTTTCATTTTGTAAGGAACTTTATTTTTCGGATCTCCTGGTATTATATGGGTATCCCACCATTCTTTAAATTAAGATTCATTTAACACATTCCCTTGGTGGGCGACTCGCAGCGTCAGAGAAGCCTCCCAGCTGCACCTGACCCCAGGTCCCACTGTGAAACTGCCATTCTGTGTGTTGGGCAGCCCAGGGCACTGTGTGCACAGGTGCTTCCCATGTGACACACGCTCGGAGGGCTTCCTCAGGGCTTCCTTCCCACAGGAGCGCCTGGTGGGATGTCCTGGGCTTAGCCACCACTCTGGTGATAGGCAGAGAGAGCTCATCTTCAGCCTGTTGTCTGTGATCATCAATGCTGCCATGAAGGGGCTTGTACAGACAAACTCTAAAAACGGATCATCGCCTTGCCAGCAGGGCACCCAGGAGGCATGATGGCCACGGTCCTCGAGGCCGGCCCGGGACTGTGCGCATGTGTGCTGCCGGCACTGAGCAGCAGAGCCTTTTTCTGCACACCTCTGACCACTGGGGAGTCCTCTCAGTTCAGATTTGGCCAAACCCAGTAGGAATAAGGTGGGTCCCAGGCAAGACCCAGAGAGCAGCCCTTGGTGAGCCCCTGTCCCACGCACATCACAGGGGTGTGCGTGTCCTCAGTGCCAGCTTGTCCCTGAACTGAGGCATCCATGTTCTGTGATTTTAGAAGCGGGTTTCACCTTTGGAGGACATGATCTTCTGCTTCTCCGAAGAGGACTGGTCCCTTCTAGATCCTGCTCAAACTGGCTTCTATGGGGAGTTCATCATCGGAGAGGACTATGGGGTCTCGCTGCCTCAAAGTAAGACGTCCTTCGGCCCTCTCCTGATACCAGGGACATGGAGGGCGTGCATCTGATCTTGCTCACCACCCCCAGTGCTGATGGGAGGTCACCTGCACTCAGTGACCCCAAGCGCACTTAGCAGAGGAGACTTCACGTGTAAATTAGGCTTGCTGGCTGTTTTGCATACAAAACCAAACATAACAGGTTTCTCTGTTCGTTGTTCTCTTTGATCCTGTGCCTCTTCACGTGTGGCTCCCTAATTAATACATGGGCCTGGAAGAGCTGCCCCAAGCCCACAGCATCTGCCCTCCCTGCCTGTTCCAGCCTTTCTGCATCTCTGCAGCCCTGCCTGGCCCTCTCCCTGCTGTGGCCTGTCCTGGGTCCTTCTAGATCCCTGAGGAAGATGTGTCCTCCCCTTTTCTGTGAACAGATGACCCAGCAGCCCAACTGGACCTCTCTCGGGGGGAGGAGAACGAGCCACGTGTTCCAGAGCTGCAGGACCTGCAGGGGAAGGATGCTGCCCAGGTCTCCCACTTGGGTGAGTCATGATTCCACCACTGGGCGGACAGAGTGGGCTGGTAGGTGCTACTGGCCAGAGGTGGGCCGCTCCTTGCCGATGTCTCTCTGCATCCCTCTGTATACCCAGACTGTCTTGGTAGAACATGTCTTGTCTTGCTCTTCCCTGACTCCTCGCAGAAAGAATGTAGGTTTTTATTTTGCCAGGTGTGGGGATTGCACTCCCTCAACCAGGGACTAGGGCACAATGGGAATATATTTGTCCTCTGCTGTGAATAGCACTTGGTCTGTGCTGACATGCCAGTAGCCCCTCCACAAGTGAGGTCTCACCCCTCACGGGTCAGAGAGAGAAGGAGGACCAGGCACAGGACCTCCAGGTGTCTCATCCTCTAGTCCTTCCACCACGTACTGCCAGTGGGAAAACTCAGGCATGGGGTGTTAGGGCTTGGCTGACAACAGCACTGCTCAGCAGCAGCATTCCCAGTTCCCCTACCCTGGGCTTTTTGTGTCACCAGAACTCGAGTTTTAACCACTCTGCCATAATACCTTGAGAAACTGCCCTTTGACACAAAAATCTTCATATAGCGTCAGTGGCAGTCCACACCCCTTCCCGTGCAGGAACTGGAGCCAGCACAGTTCAGTCAGGTGTGGCTCCCTTCCTCCCCTGGAACCAGCACGCAGGCCTCTTGAGAGGCCTGCTCCCTGCCTTGTCTGCCCCAGCAGGCTCTTCAGCCTGTGTCTCTGCAGAGGGCACTGCGGCCTGAGAAATCGCACCACAGAAGTGGAAATGACCGTAGGGGTGGCAGGCACTTATTCACAGTCACGTAAACAGGGCAGAACCAGGATCCACACCAATGCCATCTGGCTTCTGAGCCTGTGTCTCTGGTGTTAGCCGTTTGTCTACAGGTTCATTTTATCTACAAACACTGATCAACGGGCTGCCCTTGGGTCACGGTCTGGCATCTGTTAAGAGGCCCCTTAGGTAGTGCTGCAGCTGCATGACAAATTCACTTTTCTATTTTCTCTGGAAAGACTTTCCAAGTCTCCAGCCAGTCCTGGTGGAAGAAAGAGGAAGACGGGAGGAGCTGCAGGTGCCGGAACTCCAGGCCTGCCAGCAGACAGCGCTTGTGCAGAGCACCTGCCCAGGTGAGGAGAGCCTGGGAAGGCATGGGTGTGCCCCGTGTGTGTGGATGTGAGCATGTGGTGTGTGTACATGTGCACGTGCACATGTGCGGGTGTGTGGTGATGGCATGTGGTACGTGTGTGCATGTCTGCTGTGTGGTAGGTTACATGTATGTGGTGTGTGTGTGTGTGTGTACCATGGAAGTGTGCGTGTGTGGCATGTGTGTGCACGTTTGCTGTTGGGGTGGGGCCAGGGATTAAACTCTGAGGCCCCTGCCAACCCGCCGATTGCCAGCTGAAGGTGCTGATTCCCTTTTGCTAGGGTCTCTCCCAGCTGAGCTCCCACCTACGGCCCGCCCTCATGGCCTTCCCATGCAGGCTGAAGCAAGTGTGCCGCGGCGCTGCCGGCAGTGTAGGAATGTGTTTCTTCCCCACGCATAGGGCCAGAATCCTGGGCCAAAGCTTGCACCTGAGAACAGGGTTGTGAATGCAAAGTGAAGGGACTCTGGAGAGCATGTGCCTCACCTGCCCTCACAGGTGACCCACACACATTTGCACTCCACGTCATGTTAGTAAAAGTCACCACTTCCAGAGGCAAAGACTAAAATGTAACCAGCCGTCTTTTTGTTTTTCTTTAATATATTTTATTGATTATACTACTCCAGTTGTCCCATTATTCCCCTTTCACTCCCCTCCACTCTGCACACCCTCTCCCACCCACATTCCCCCACTTTAGTTCATGTCCATGTGTCATAAGTTCTTTAGTTTTTACATTTCCCATACTATTCTTACCCTCCCCCTGACTGTTTTCTACCTACCATCTATGCTACTTATTCTCTGTACCTTTTCCCCCTCTCTCCTCCTCCTACTCCCCTGATGCTAACCCTCCATGTGTTCTCCATTTCTGTGGTTCTGTTCCTGTTGTAGTTGTTTGCTTTTGTTTTTGTTTTAGGTGTGGTTGTTAATAATTGTGAGTTTGCTGTCATTTTACTATACATGTTTTTTATATTATTTTTCTTAGATAAGTCCCCTTAACATTTCATAAAATAAGGGCTTGGTGATGATGAACTCCTTTAACTTGACCTTATCTGAGAAGTACTTTATCTCCCCTTCCATTCTAAATGAAAGCTTTGCTAGATAGAGCAATCTTGCATGTAATTCCTTGCCTTTCATGACTTGGAATACTTCTTTCCAGCCCCTTCTTGCCTGCAAGATCTCTTTAGAGAAATCAGCTGACAGTCTGATGGGCACTCCTTTGTAGGTTACTGTCCCCTTATCTCTTGCTGCTTCTAGGATTCTCTCCTTCATTTTTACCTTGGCTAATGTAATTGTGATGTGCCTTGGTGTGTTTCTCCTTGGGCCCAGCTTCTTTGAGACTCTCTGGGGTTCCTGGACTTCCTGGAAGTCTATTTCCTTTGCCAGATTGGGGAAGTTCTCCTTTATTATTTGTTCAGATAATTTGTCCTCTTGTTGCTCTTCCTCTTCCCCTTCTGGTACCCCTATAATTCAGATGTTGGAATGTTTAAAGATGTCCTGGAGGTTCCTAAGCTTCTCCTCATTTTTTTGAATTCTTGTTTCTTCATTCTTTTCTGTTTGGTTGTTTCTTTCTTCCTTCTGGTCCACTCCATTGATTTGAGTCCCAGTTTTTTAATGTCCTTTTTGTCCTTAAAAACCTGAGTCTCTGTTTCTTTTTTTTTTTTCCTTTCTTTCTACTTAAAAAAAAAAAATTCCAGTTGATACTTACCTGGCAGGGGAGATACCATGATGACAAAGGTGGCTTTTCCAAGACGAGGCTTATCCATTGCACTCCGGATGTGCTGACCCCTGTGGTTTCCCCAAATGTGGGCAACTCAACTGCATAATTTGTGGTGTGGGGGATTGTGTTCGCACTCTCCCCTGAAAAAAAATAAAATAAAAACTGTGGTTGACGTAAAATATTATATTAGTCTCTGGTTCTTACTTGAACCTACTGTGTCATGGAGACTGTCCATAGCTGTGGGTACTAACTCACACACAATCTGTTTTACCCGAGATGCCTTTTGGAGCAAGATTTGCTGTTACTGTAATTGCACCCAGCACTATACAGGACTGAGTGCCATTTCTCTTCACCCCGTTGGGTGTAGACAAAATGGGCTTTAGGGTTACAACAGATCCAGAAGGAAGGTGGTCCTTCCCCACACACTTGGAGCTCCCTCACCACTGGTTTTCATAGGTGCCTGCTACAGGCCAAGGGTGGCCCCTCCCCAGGCGGAGCACAGCCAGCTTAGTGTCCTGGACGAATGCATGCTGCTTACTA
>PVIA01010624.1:0-50730 GCA_004024845.1 Tonatia bakeri
TAACATCAGCATCCCTCATTTATAGAGTATTCAGGACAGGCCGAGAACATTTTACACCATTCTTTTATTTCATCTTCCAATAATAGTAGTACCTGTGAGATAGGTGCTACTGTTATTCCCATTTTACTGATGAGGAAACTGAGGCTCAGAGAGTCTGTGGCCCTTGCTGGAGGTCACACGGCTAACTAGTGAGTCGCAGATACAAGATTTTAACCCATATTCCACAGCCCAGGACATCCTGCCGTGTGCACGTGTAACCGACACCCAGAGGTGGGGGAGAGGAAGGTGCGTCCGAGGAATGGCAAACAGTCCCACTCGAGGCGGGGATGTAGATGTTGCCGAGCAGCCCAGCAGATCCTGCAGGCTCCGAGTGGGGGTCCCCAAAGGTTTGCGTCCCCTCATCGGAGCTCCTTTTGGCTTGCATTTCAGCGGAAGAGTCCCTGGCGTGCGACAACCCAGGGTTACCAGAGAATGGGTACCAGATCCTGTACAAGCGACTGTACCTACCAGGAGAATCCCTCACCTTCATGTGCTACGAGGGCTTCGAGCTCATGGGCGAAGTGACCATTCGGTGCGTCCTGGGGCAGCCGTCCCACTGGAACGGGCCCCTGCCTGTGTGCAAAGGTAACAGAACCCCCTCGAAACACAGGGACTGGGGCACCTGGAGGCGTCAGGACTGGTCTGCAGGGATCCTGAGTCTGTTCCAAAAAGCCGAGCTACCGCATTTCATTAAGTCTAAGATATCACCATTATTCTCTGCACCACTGAATAAGAAAAAATTACTGACCATTAAAGTAGGGCACAATCCCTTCTCCTTGCTTAGCATTTTTATTTCGACTTACTAAAAGAGCTCTTTCAGGCCTAGGTTTTTATCGTAAAAGAGAGCCATTCTGCTTTTCACTCACTCTGACAACGTGGCTGGAACGTCGCCTGCCTCCTGCACCCCTTTCTCACGGCCACTCGGTCCCCGAGGATCACGGGGCTGAGACAGACAAAGCACTTAGGTGAATTGAGAATGTAGCAGAAATGAACTCAAATGCTTTTCAGTGTCTTGTGATCTGGGAAATTATTTAATATTAAAACTAATTTAAGTTTGGTTTAATTAAAGCAGACATGTCTGTAAAGTTATTGATGTGTCTGGCATAGTCAAACAGGATCTGAATTGGCCTCAGTGTCATGGACCTTTGTCCCAGAGAACCAGGTATGGCCCCTGCAGAGGCTCCTGTGTGCTCACAGCCCCCATGGGTGCTCACAGCCCCTACGGGTGCCATCTCCCTGCCTGCGGAGCCCTCTTGGGCTCCAACCTCCCTGCTCTTTCGGTTGAGGTCAAATGCCTTTATTTGAGATGGTGGGAGGGGTTTTGAGGTTCACAGCAGTTAGTTAATTAGTTAGCTAGTTTTTTGACTGGTTTTGTTTTCATTATATTGTAATGATGAACATCAGAGGCACTAATTAGAAAGTCTTGGTATTAGGTAGGACAGAAGTATACCTGGGTCACTGGGGGGACCTCCCTCCACCCCCTCATAATGCAATCTTTTTATCTGAGCCTTCACCCTGAGCTGTTGCATCCTTGAAACCCATCTGTGTGGGCATATTTTTGTGCTCAGCTCCCACAATGACTTTGGTGCCAAAGCAGGAGGGGCCAGCCCCCATCAGTTTGAACTTCCGGAGGGGTTTTACAGGGAAATGAGTGAATTCCTGAGAGTTCTAGTCTGTGGCAATGAATGAATGAAAACAGTTTTATAAGGAATATAAATCTTAGCCAAATAAGTATGGAATAAAAGTGAAATCAGAAAGGTTTACATAGATGTGTTTGAAAGCAGGAAGAAGGTTCTACCTCTGGCTGGATTAGGGATTTGGGATTTTGTCCTGACCCTCACCATTCATCAGCCTCTGTTCTGCAGGAAAACACTAGAAAGACGGGTACTCTGTGGTTAAGAGCAGCTGCTGGAGAAAGTCAGGCAGCCCAGGGCTAAGTCCCGCCTCTGTCACTAAGAACCTGTGTGATGTCAGAGAAGTCCCTTTGCTTTTCTGATCCTCTGTTTGCTCCTCCGTAACATGGGGCTGATACTAGTATCTGCCTAACAAGGTTGTTCTGAGGGTTAAACGAGCAAATATATATAAAGCCTTTGGCACGATGTCTGACGTGTGGCGAGTGTTCAGGAATTGTTCGTCATGACTCTCGTTGCCCTCCTTCACGTCCGTCTTCTCTCTCAGGACCTTGGGAAGAAGAGCACCCAGGGATTCTCACTAATTTCAGGAGCCCACAATAGAGAAAACATGACCCTAACTTCAGCCAAGAGCAGAATAGGGCTTCTGCTCCTGTTCTTCTTGGCTCCATTAAATTCACTTGACATTGACCAGTGCTTTGTTCGTCTCTTTCAGTTAATCAAGACAGCTTTGAACACGCTTTAGAAGGTGAGTCCCATCACGAAAAATCCAATAAACCAGGCTAATAGCGACACACAAGGGCAGGTCCTCAACTATCCCAGTCCATGTGCTTACAAAAAGAAGAAACAAAAAAAATCTTCCTTCACCCTGCTGAAGATAATTCCAAAACAAATGACATTGTAGAGAAAAATAATGGAATTTACAACATCCAGTCCTAACTATGACCTGAAAGGCACTTGACGCCAGCTCTGTCTGCGAGAGAAGGAAATCGGAGAGCCCCTCTCCGACAAAGGCATCACCCTACCATGGGGCTTCTCGACCATGTGGTCCTCCCTGGGGAAACCAAACCCAGCGATGCCTCACTTTCCATGCCGAGCATCCTCCTGGCTGTGGAAGGGAAAAGTCGGCCCCGGGAGATGGTCTATTTTTTGCTTGGTCTTTTTCTTCCCCCACATCTCTGTCCCTGCACCCTCTCCTCTGCTCTCCTTTCATTGGGAATTTGCCAGTAGGATTGGTTCATGTGCGACAGATGCTGAAAGCTCTCCAGGATTTGTTTGGGTTTTCACATTGTGGTTCCTTCCCCTTCCAACTTCTCTCATAACTAAAACATTCTGGGTTTTTTTTTTAAGATTTTATTTATTTATTCTTAGAGAGAAGAGAAGGGAAGGAGAAAGAGAGGGAAAGAAACATCAATGTGTGGTTGCCCCTTGTACACCCCCAGCTAGGGACCTGGCCTGCATCCTAAGCATGTTCCCTGCCTGGGAATCGAATGGGCAACCCTTTGGTTCACAGGCTGGAGCTCAAGCCATTGAGCCACACCAGCTGGGGCTGTATTTTCTGTAACCTCCCTTTGGTGGTACAAAACCACTCACCAGGCTATGGCACCAGAAAAACATGAAAATATATTGCTTTGTTTTGTTTAAAGTTGTAACCAATTAAGCAGCTTTCATTATTATTTTTGGAGCCATTTAACTTTCTGGCTATAAGTAGTTCACTCAGAATCTGGGGCCGTGGCAATGACATGGCTTTAGTCACTGTTCCTTATAGCAGGTGACATTTTAATCTGAGCACACAGAGCCGGGGATGTATTATTAGTCACTTCACTGGACATTTCACAACGTTTGTGTTTTCAGGGCATCCCTTTTCTGCCTCTTGCCAGCCAATGAGCCCTGAGAACATCCCAAAGGTTTGGGGTTGCTCGGAGATGGTAGCGCCTGTGTGATGTGTGGTGCTCACGCATGTATTGTGGGTGTTAGGGTCACCTTTGCAGACTCTGCAAGTGGTGGTTAATGAATTATTGATTGGCAAGCGGCTGAGCTCTGTAAACATAGCAGGGAGAATGACAAAGGGAACCCTGGAGGCTCAAAGAGATGAGGGGTCCCCTTCAAGGCATGCTGGGAAAACATCCCTGGCCCCCACGACAGCTGTCGCAGTTCCTAAGATTTCCATTAACATTGGAAGGGTGCAAGAGGCTCCAGGTGAGGCCGAAAGACTGTGCAGCCGTGGCCTCTGAGACTCAAAACAGTCTTCACAGTTGGGGTACCATCAGGAGGCGCAGTACTGAGACCTGTCCCAGCTGCCCAGCGCCCCCTCCTGGAGGGGCTGATGGGGCAGCTCTGGGAGGGACCCACCCCTCACCCTCCACCCCCCACCGTCTGGGTACAATGAACTCCCTTCTCTCCACTCCATGGAATGTGAAGCCAGTCTGCCTTCCCCGTTAGCACATTTGGGATTTCCCTGAGTCCTCCCTTGTATTGGAGTTTAACCAGACTTCACCTGTACTCCCACCCGCCCCTCAAAATGGGCCCAGACAGCGTAATTCTCAGTAGTCCAAATCACCGCCCCACCCAAGGATGGGTCTGGACTTGGTTGCTGTGAACCAGCACTGGCTCCTCTAGTCTCCGCCTCCTTCCCCTTCAGAGATGGTTCTCCAATGGCAAAGGCTCTGGGATGTCAGTTCTCCAAGTGGGGCAGGACTGGGAGGGTGGGTGCTCACCTGGGAGCCAGGTACCCAGGTGGGCTGAGCGTACGCGGTGTGAAGGCCTCACCAGCTTGTGTGTTTAGTAGCAGAAGCGGCAGCCGAGACGTCGCTGGAAGGGGGCAACATGGCGCTGGCCATCTTCATCCCTGTCCTCATCATCTCCCTGCTGCTGGGAGGAGCCTACATTTACATCACCAGGTAGGGGCCTGGGGTGCGGGGGGCGGGGGGGGGCTGCCGTCCACTCAACCAGCAGTGTACCAGGGGCTGGGCACTGCCCCTCTCTGAACCTCAGCATCTCCACCTGTAGCTGGAGGGCGGGGGCATGTGTGTGACTGAAGAGATGATGTGATTCGACGCAGAGGTAAATGTTTCCATTGCAGACCTGCAAGGGGGCTGAGCATGCAGCTGCCAGTAAGACAGACTCTATCCCTGACCTCAAGGAGCTGTGGCTCGGTGGGAGAGAGAGACGTTTCACGTCACCAGTCCTGCCAACCCATTCATTCACTCATTCACTCATTCATCCATTCATTCACCTGTTCTACAACTCTGTGTGTTGACAATCAAATGTGTACCAGACATTGTCCCAGCTGTTTGGGGACCACAGAACTTGACTTCAGTGAAGAAGGAAGATATTTAACACGGCTGGGACAGCCACTAATTCATTCAAAGTCACAATCATTAAGCACCTACTACATGCCGGGCAGTTTTCTGGACTCTAGGGACATCGTTGTGGAAAAAAACAAAACTGAAGGAAATCTTTGCCCCCATGGGGCCCAGGTTCTGATGGGGGAAATAGACACTAGTCCATCAGAAACATAGGCAGTCCATTAGAAGGTGATAAGTGCAGGGAGGAAAAGAAAGCCAGGAAGGGAGAAAAAGGGAACTCGGATAGGGGCCGTGGCTCCACCTTAAATGGAGCAGGTAGAGGAGGCCCCATGGAGAAATGACATTTGAGTAAGGACTTAAAAACAATGCAAAGGTAAGCAATGTGACTGTCTGCGATAAGAGGGTCCCAGGCAGAGAACCAGCACATGCAAAGGCCCTGTGGCAGGTGTTTGCCACATATAAATCATCCTTGCCTGCGTGGAGCTCCCAGTCCAGCAGGGGGAGAGGGGGCATACACAAATTGCAATACACTGGGGCAAACGCAGTGAAGGAAAGAGTGTGGTAACCAAGGGGCCACCTTTAAATAGGTGCTCAGGGAGGGCTGCTTTGAGGCAACACAGTATTAGCAGATCCTCTAAACACTCATTAGTGTTGTTGCTCTTTGCATTAAACAGGGACTTGAATCACTTTTCAGGTGGAAACAAATTAAGCCCCGCCCCCTCTGGGGTCAGGGGAGGTACTGAGGCTTCAGTTATCACTGACTGGGTTGGAAGGTGAGAGCAATTATGACTTCAGCTTTTACTCCACTCTGATTCTCACCTGCAAGGAACTGTTTCCACACATCCTCCTTGTCATTCGTGGAGGTGCCGGTGCTCCGAAGGTGGCACTAACTGTTACCGTCAGGCAGCGACTTTTCAACTGGTGAGCTGCAAGAATTTTTAACACATGCAGTACCTGACTGTTTAGTCAGGGACACTGACCTCTTTTCCCTTGGAATGTCATATTTAAAAATGACAATAGCCAACGCAATAGCCCTCCAGTGTGAATGCCCTGTCTTGAACCATAAATATACAGGACATTTAATAGAGTAGCATCCTGTGGGTCCCGTCACATAATAAGGTCGCGTCTGATTGGTTAATTCTTGGTATCAGAAACCCTTACACACAAATAGAGGCACCTGATTTTTTTTAGAAGTCACTTTGGAGAAAAAAGAGTAGATAATGACCATTTTAAAAAATCAATCAAAATTATATCTATTTTTTGTCAGATTGGAAAAAACAAGATGGTTCTTGGTGTGCTGCAGAGTGTTGTCAATTAGTTTGTACATGCCCTGAGACAGAGAAGGGTGGCAGTGGCTGCCCCGGGGTGCTGTAAGGTGCCTCCGAGTCCGGGAGAAGTAAGCTCCCTCTCCTTCTTTCCTCCGCTCCAGATGCCGCTACTACTCCAGCCTCCGCCTGCCTCTGATGTACTCCCACCCTTACAGCCAGATCACCGTGGAAACCGAGTTTGACAACCCCATCTATGAGACAGGGGTGAGTTGGTCTCTCCTCCCTCCTGGGTGCCTCCCTCTTTGTCCACTATAAATTCCCTGGCACCACAACAGAAGGTTTCATTTCCTTTTGCTCATGAAACCACTGGCAGAGAGGCGTGGCCAGTGGTCCTGTCTCATCCCACAATGACCCTCATTGCGTTAACTGCTGAGAGAGGCCCGCGTGCTTTGCAAGCTGATAACCAGCCTGTAATGCTGTTCCCTCCTGGCAGAAGGGTCACAGGAAGAAGGGGCTGCACCAGATGCCCTTGGAGAGATGGCTGAGATGGGTCAGAGCCTGCTGGTGGCCTGGTGGCATCAGGCAACGTTCCCACACACCTCACTGAGCGCCACGCCTTAATGAATGGCAGCACGCACCATCCCTGCACCTTTGAGTGGCAGACCAATGTTGGGTACTAGGGACACGGCCATGAACCAAATACACACAATCCAGCCATTAATGAACTTGGAGTCTTGCAAAGGTGACAGATGTCAACAATAGCAACAATAATAAAATGGGTCGTGGGCTGGGCATCGTAAATGCACCATCTCCCTGAATCCTTGCGACTCCCTGTGGTAGGTTCTGCAGTCACCTCTGCTTGACTCCTGAGGATAACGAGGTTCAGGGAAAGGCACAGGTGGCCTGGCCGAGGTGGCACACCGCCAGAAGGCGCAGCCTGCTGCCAAGATGCACACTCTACCTGGTGCCTTGAGCGCTTCTCAAGAGTACTTTTCAAGGCCCCCCTGTGACCCATTTCCTTCTAATCCATTGGCCAAAGCAAGTCAGGGTCAGCGTGGAAGGCACTGCAAATAACAAGGCCAGAGTGGAGGGCATGGGGAGGGGTGACACGCCAGGACCATCCATGTGTCACTCTGCCACACCAGGCTTTGCTCAATCTCTGCCTCTCCCTCTTGCAGGAAACCAGAGAGTATGAAGTCTCCATCTAAAGAGAGCGACACTTGAGAAGGGACCTTAACAGATACGAACTCAACCAGAACCTCCTCGAGAAATTCATCCAGAGACCAGATGGCATTTGATTGAAAACCCCGGCGTGTCGGCTGTCTTTTCTTTAGACTCTTTCTTGAAGACTTCCTGTTTTCTTCTTCACTGTATTTATTATATTTAAAGTTGAGATAGGTGTGGTTGGATGTGCTGCAGCTGCAGCCGGGTCCCTGTCACACAGCTTCAGGCGACGCTGCAGGCAGGTGGAAGACCTGCACAACGGCCAACACGGCAGCAGAGGGGAAAAGAGAAAAAAAGCAAAAGCAGGCTGAGTTTCTCCCATCAGCCATGCCATTCCGTGGCTGCCTCAGATTGCATGCGTCTTTGAGATCCATGCCCATGGTGTTTTTAGTACAAATCAAAGCCCTCAGATTAGGTTGGAAAGAGCATCTTTTTTTGTTGGATTAACGTGGGTTGGAATGTCACACGGATACTTAACCAGGTCTGCTCCTGAACAAACCCTGCGTCCCCTCTTCCAATTTCCCCGCCCCTAAAAGGTCTTGCCACACCCCCTCCCGCCCACGGTCCTTCTGAAGGCAGCAAAGGTGTTATATAAACCTGCCGTTTTACCACCGCGGCCTCACTGGATGCTGGCAAAATAAGAAAATGTTTTCTTTCTAGAAGAGTGATAATATGACAAAGACATTTTTTCAGAGCAGATGAGAGGTCTGACAGTTTTGGGGTGAAGGGGAACACTGGTTGAGGGAACCCGGTTATAAAATGTTTTCCTTTGACACTCCTTCAACAGTGAGGGAGCAGGTCACGTGCTCTACAAGTGCCAGAATCGATCCCCTGGTTCGGCAAGGCCGCCCTTCTATGCTAGATCCGCAGCCTTGGGAGGCAGCAGCAGCTCCGTCCCCAGAGAAGGGTTTGTGCTGGAGGGGAGGTGTCCAGTCCTGAAATCGGTAGCGAGGGCCGGGGTGGGCCTCTGTTTTTCTCCCGGGGTGCCAGAACCCCCGAGCCCTCGAAATAGGGGAGACCCAAGGGCACTGTTTCTCTGCAAGGTGTAACTTCGGACTGTGTTTGCCATCAAGTCCTGTAGCGGGAGGGGTCTATGAGAAGAAAACTGTTTTTCTGTCCTCGGAAGCTCCGCCCAGACATAGGACGGTGGCCCGAATGCAGAGAAACAGAAGCTGCAGGGGTTAAAACCACACAGGAACCCGCATCATACGGTTCAAACCCCCGTGAGGAGAGGAGGAGGAATTTCAGGCAGAAAGGAATTCTTAGGACCTTATTAACCACATGCACACCCCTGTATTTTTCATCCGCGTCACGTCCTCCCAGCTCGGGACTAGTGAGTGTGCAACGACCACGGAAGAGTCTTTCCTAACTACAGGTATTTTAAAAAGGCAGGGGGCGAGGATGCGTGGAAGGAAAAGTACGTGCAAGGCAGAGTCACCTCCCTGGGACTGTCAGTCACCTCCCTAGTGACAGCCGGTGGCTCAGAGCAGCACACTGGTTCAGTGGTTTGGGAGCTCTCTTTGGCTCCCACCCAGGCTCTCCAGAATTGTTTTCAACCGGCTGGCTTTCAAACAAGACAAGACATTCCTGGCTGCCATGCCATTGGTAGCTTGTTTGGGGAACACCTGGAACGGCACAGGGTAGTTGGCTTTGCACACTCACACGCACGCACGCACACACACACACCCTCCTCCTAACAAGGAGAGGGGACCTCACTGAGTCTTGGAGCTCTGAGGCTGGAATATTTCCCGTCTGCCAGAAAAGACAACACTCCCTGAGGCACGCATGCGTGACGCAGGGCAAGCGGTAATGAAAGGCCGCGTTTGCAGCTGCCCAGGGCCCACCCCGTTTTCTGAAAGAAGCGGGAGAAGAAACGTTCCAGACCATTAGCGAGTAATAATCACCTTTGCAGAAAGACCAATGATGCGAATGACACCACCGCTTTTTTTAAAAGGCAGGATCCCATCTTTGCTTTCACTTCGGCTTGATGATTCTAACCCTCACCCTGGAGCACCTCGAAAGGACGCTATTGATGATTCTTAATTTTAGAACATACTATGGTTCTGTGAAAACTAAACATTTGCCTTTCATAAAGACTGGCAAAACGTAAAATCCTTATTCTAACCTTGTCCCCCAATACTGGCCAGGCCGTGGCCCAGGAATTCTTACTGGTCTGGACGGATAGAAAGGGTGTCGATTCCTTTCCCCAGGATGCCACGTCTTAGTTCTGTGTTAGTAGTGCACACCTGTAACCATATTTTAAAAGTTCGTTTTAACCTAAAGATGGATCGTGCGGGCTTGACGACGTACCGTGTGGTTGAAAAGACAGGCCGGTGTCTATTTTTCTTTCCGAATGTGTATTTGTAACAGGTAAAGGTAAAGAAATCATCGTAATCGTGCCAAAAATGTGCCAGGCATCTCACTGCGGTTCCTACATGTCTGTTTTTATAAGACCGATATTAAAGCCCATTGGGATTAAATATTTTTGAACAGGATATAATCTTGAGAAACTCGAGAACGGGCTGGACCTTCCTACAAGCCACTCTTTGTTAATCAAACAGCGGGGAAATACGTTTACAGAGATTTCGAGCCTCGAAGAATGCATGTGACGGCGTGTGTTACATGCTCATTTGTAGAAGCTGGATCTGTCAGCTGGCGCCCTGTACTTTAAACACACACACGCACACACTCCACCCTCTTCAGCTTGGAGCTCCTTCTTTTGCTATTTGGCGGGGAGGGGGTGTAAAGTTATTTAGCCAACATAATTCTTTGGGTCGCTCTTCAACGGCCATCTTTACTTAGTTCCATAGACATGGTTTAAACGTGATCTTTTGAAGTCCGCTCCTTGGAGAGCCTACGGAACCTCAGGCTGACAGCCTCAGAAACTGCCAGACAGCCGTGCAGGAAGTAGAGTGGTGGTATCTTCAGGGTGGTTGTGTAAGCAGAAGTGACTTGGCAACCAGATGGGTAAATTTAGACTGAGCATGAGCTTTGGGCAAAAAAAAAATGACCTTTTTAGGGGGTAAGTCCAAAGAGCACGACCTTCCTGTGCCCTGAGAGGTCATGGTGGGTCATGGGGGTTCAGCACCCCCAAAGGCAGGCTTTCTCCTGGGATGTTTTCATTTTCACTTTATCCCCAAACAGAATAAAAAGCAAAACCAACTTTCTAAGCTAGAATAATGAAATTAAGTCATTTTCCACTTTGTATATATTGATGCTAATAAAACAGATGAAAAAGAGTCGATCTGTGGGGTTTTGTGACAAACTCTGCACAACGGCACCCAGTGGCGGGGGCGGGGGGTATTTCCAGTTTGGGGGAATACCTGCTGAAATGTTGAATGCCTAGACTGGACTGCCACGTTGAGAATAGGTCTGGGAATATTTGAGGACAAGTTCAGGGCCATCATCAGACATACCGCTACCCTCCCTCCCTGTCTTAGCTCAGGCTGTGATAACTACACACCATAGACAGAGTGGCTTAACCAACGGACACTTATTCCTCACAGTTCTGGAGGCTGAGAAAGCCAAGGTCAGGGTGGTGAGTGAGTTAGTTCCTGTTGAGAGCTCTCTCCCTGGCTTGTCCTCACAGGTCAGAGAGGGACAAAAAGATCTCTCCTCTTCTTCCTCCTCTTCCTCCTCTTCCTCCTCTCCCCTCCTCCTTCTTCCTCTTCCTCCTCTTTTTCCTCCTCCTCCTCCTCCCCTTCTTCTTCTCCTCCTCCCCCTCCTTCTCCTCTTTCTTCTTCTCCTCCCTCTGTTAAGACTCTGCCCAAGATTTATCAATCCTTTGTACTAAAAGGCAACATAAGATAGAAAAAGTAGTTTCTATGTGAATGTCATGGCTAAAGATTTTAAAGACCTCGTTTTCATTGCCTTACATTTCCAGCATGTTTTTGCACTGAACTAAGAAATTAGTTTTATCCTAAACTATGCTCTTATTACTACCGTTTGCAATATACCTGGCACATAGCAGGCACTCTGAAGCATTTGTTGAAGGAATGAACAGCAGGGAAGCCCTAGATACTGGCATGGTCAGCGCCCTGAGGATGCTGGGTCCCTTTACACCACCAGATGGCGTCATCAGCACGGTTTGCTCAGAGGCCTTCCTAATCCTAAGGAAAGTCACATTTTACTTGCTCACAAGGGTTATTTTCACTGAGCAAAGTCACCGGATGAAAGGGGTTGTTTCTGATAAGGCAGAGTTCTATTTGGAGAACTCGAGGGTGCCCTTCCCTCCTGCCAGAAACAGAGAAACCGACATCATTGTCACCCACTCCTTGCCCACGGAAGGGACCAGGTCTAGCACGTTCCCAGGGTGCGATGGGTTCGCCTTGGACCAGGGCTCATAGAGTGTCGCTCTCAACTGGAGTTTGACTCCAGTGCCGTCAACAAGGACTTCACAGGACTTTTACTGAAGCCCTCTCAAGGGGACCGAGTGGGAGGCTATCACAGGCGCGTTGCCCAGGGAAACATCTTGAAAATCTGCTGTAGGCACTTCTGTCCCTAAGAGTCTCACATTTCAGGGGTCCTGCTCCAATCTGCCTCCCTCCGCAGACTCCAGCCCTCTCCTGGGGACAGAGCTGTGGGCCCCTGCTCACTACCCCCACCGCTACCCCAACCTCTTGCTTTCTTCCACAGAGTTAACAAATTCAGAGTAAAAATAAAGGACACCCAGTTAAATTTGAAAATCAGATTTTTTTTTAAGACAAAGCATAAATCTTCAGTATAAGTTCTGACTATGGGTACCTTGACTACCACCACGTGGTGTGGTCCATGATTCTATGATTAGTTCAGAGATGGTCATGTGACCCCTGCTGGGCCAATGGGAAAGTGCAATATTTGGGACATGTTTATGCTAAAAATTATTCATCCTTTATTTGAAATTTTATCTACCAGCCCTACCTCCTCCTTCTGGAGAAGCAATGTCTGCCCTCTCCCACTCAGTCTGCAGCCTCTCAGGGAGGGCGGTAGGTGTCTGGTCCCCAAAGAGCCCACATTGGTCTAATGCTCTGCTGTCATTGTGCTGGTACTCTTTTAAAAATATATTTTATTGATTATGCTATTATAGCTGTCCCATTTTTTCTCCCCTTTACTCCCCTCCGCCCTGCACCCCCCTCCCACCAGCATCCCCCCACCTTAGTTCATGTCCATGGGTTGTACATACAAGCTCTCTGGCTTCTCCATTTCCCATACTATTCTTAACCTCCCCCTGTCTACTCTGTACCTAGCATTTATGCTACTTATTCCCTGTACCTTTTCCCCCATTCTCCTCCTCCCCCTCCCCACAGATAACCCTCCAGGTGATCTCCATTTCTGTGATTCTGTTCCTGTTCTAGTTGTTTGCTTCGTTTGTTTTTGGGTTTGTTTTAGGTTCAGTTGTTGGTAGTTGTGAGTTTGTTGTCACTCTATTGTTTACATTTTTGAACATCTTTTTTTTCCTTAGATAAGTCCCTTTAACATTTCATATCATAAGGGCTTGCTAATGATGAACTCCTTTAACTTGACCTTATCTGGGAAGCACTTTATCTGCCCTCCCATTCTAAATGATAGCTTTGCTGGACAGAGTCATCTGGGATGTAGGTCCTTGTCTTTCATGACTTGGAATACTTCTTTCCAGCCCCTTCTTGCCTGCAAGGTTTCCTTTGAGAAATCAGCTGACAGTCTTTAATGGGCACTCCTTTGTAGGCAACTGTCTCCTTTCCTCTTGCTGCTTTTAAGATTCTCTCCTTATCTTTAATCTTGGGTGATATAATTATGATGTGCCTTGGTGTGTTCCTCCTTGGGTCCAACTTCTTTGGGACTCTGTGAACTTCCTGGACTTCCTGAAAGTCTCTTTCCTTTGCCAGATTGGGGGAGTTCTCCTTCATTATTTTTTCAAGTTTTCAGTTTCTTGCTCTTTCTCTTCTCCTTCTGGCACTCCTATGATTCAGATGTTGAAATGTTTAAAGATGTACCGAAAGTTCCTAAGCCCCTCCTCATTTTTTTAAATTCTTGTTTCTTCATTCAGTTCTGGTTGAATGTTTATTTCTTCCTTCTGGTCCACACCATTGATCTGAGTTCCAGTTTCCTTCCCTTCACCGCTGGTTTCCTGTACATTTTGCTTTATTTCACTTTGCATAGCCTTCACTTCTTCCTCTATTTTGTGATCATACTCAGCCATTTTTGTGAGCATCCTGATTACCAGTGATAGGTTGCTTATCTCTTCATGGCTTAGTTCTATTTTTGGAGCTTTGATCTGGTCTTTCATTTGGGCCATGTTTTTCTGTCTCAACACACCTGTTACATAGTAAGGGGCAGAGCCTTAGGTATTTGCCCAGGCAGGGCAATGCACATTGCTGAGTTGTGGCACTGTATGTGGCTGAGGGTCCGAGAGGGAACAATTCTGCTTGCTCAGCTCTCCCCTGACTTTCAGTCACTTCCCCCACTACCCACAAGCAAATTGGGCCCTTCTGGTGCTGATTCCCAGGTGGGTGGGTCTGTGTACATTCTAGGACCCTGTGGGTCTCTCCAAGGAACTCTCCTGTGAGGCTGGGAGTTTCTCCTGCTGCCTCAACCCCCACAGTTTTTACAGTCAGAGGCTTTGAGCTTTATTTCCTTGCACTGGAAACCTGTGCAAGCTTGCATTCTCTGTCTGGCTCCCAAGTTGTTCCTCCCAGTTTATCTGCATGCAAATGTGGGACTGCCTGCTCTGTCAGCCACTGCCTTGCCTGCCTGGTCCTCTCCACCCAGCTGCCCATCTCCACCCCTCCTCCAGGTCTGGATGAATGCTTCTTTAACTCCTTGGTTGTCGGACTACCATACAGTTTGATTTTCTGGCAGTTCTGGTTAATTTTTGTTTTTAAATTTGCTGTTCTTCTTTTGGTTGTGCAAGGAGGCAAAGTGTATCTACCTATGCCTCCATCTTGGCCAGAAGTCCTCATTGTCCTGCTACTCTTAATTTTGGAACAAGGGGTGTTGTGTTTTCATTTTGCCCCACCAATTATGTGCTCAGTTCTAGCTGTAGGTATTTCACAGGGTCGTCCCAAAGTCATGTTCTGTGGAAAGAGCATTGAAGGCCTAGGAGAGGGGTCTTTGGGAAAGGAGCTGACGGGCAGGAGAGCTGAACAAACAGGCGTGGACTCTTTGCTAACCTGGAGGAAAAATGTGGGACAGAGAGAAATGGTGAAGGGCAAGGCACCAGAGCATCCTGACTAATAACATCCCTCCCTCCTGCTTTCTTTCTTCCACTCAGCTTTTGTCTCCTTTTTCCTTCTTCTCCTTGCTGTCTGTCTCTTTCCTCTTCAAGTTTCCCAACTCTCTTTGGTTCCCCTGCCCCCATTTTCAAAGATCTTGCTTTCATTCTCTTTAGGTCAGCAACTACTTGAGCCCCTACTTCGAGAATCGAGGCACAATTCTCAGCTTCTCTCTCTCTCTCCTGCTTGCCTTTCCTTCCTATGCTTTTTTCAGTTCTGCTGGGGTGGGGGGAGGGGGGGTATTTTATTTCTCAGTCTTCCTTTTCTTTTTCTATCTTCTCTCTCTCCTCCTGATCTTCCTGTCTCTGTCTCTTCCCCCTTCTCTCTCTGCCTTTCTCTTGTGTTTTCTGTCTCTTATTGTCTCTCTCTCTCTGATTCTTTTTGTTGGTTTCCTTCTTCCTGTTTCTCTCTCTCTCTCTCTCTCTCTCTCTCTCTCTCTCTCTCTCTGTGTGTGTGTGTGTGTGTGTGTGTGTGTGTGTGTGTGTGTCTGTCTGTCTGTCTCTCTGCATCCCACCACCACCATGTCACCCCAGCACCAGCTCCCTCTCCCAGGGACCCGAATGTCATTCTGCTCCCGTCACAGGCTGTCTGAAAACCTGCTACTCGCATTCCCTGGCTCGATTTTACCTGTGTCCACCTCTGTTTAAAAACAAATCTTTAACCTCTGAGATTCCAACAAAAGGAATATAGTACGACCTCAGGAAACAGCAGCGCCTGGAACGAGAACCTCATTCCTATAGCTTTATGTTTTGGAAGATGCACGGCCCGAGGGCGTGGAGGTCCCTGGAGGTCCATGGGAGTTGTCACACCCAGTCCTGGGCTGCTTCTCCCTTCCCACGCCTACTGTAAACACCAAGGGGAATTGAGCTGGTGACAGTTTTGTTTTCTGGAGTCTCAACATGTACCACAGAGAACCCAGCAGTCGCCTGCAGATCCCGCTGAGCTGTTTGCCCTCTTTGGTCACAATGTAGCTGTGAGCTTAAGAGAGTGACAAAAGAGGGGGAGCAGAATGAGGCTGTGAAAAGATCCCAAGGAGGTGTTAGGAACACAGCAGCAGAGCCAGACATCCTTGGGACCGAGACTGGCTGGACACAGAGGGCTGGATAACCTTGGCCAGGGTGACAGCTAACAAGTGTTTAGCATTCCCAGTGTGCCTGGGGATGTGATAAACTCTGCAGAGATGGTCTCATTTAGTCCTCCCAGCAGGCCTGTGCATGATAAGACAGTATAGATACAGAAGTCGGGCCTCAGAGAGGCTGAGTAACCCATCCAATGTCACACAGCTAAGAGGTCACCCTTTAAACAGTCTGATTCCTGGGCCCACTGCTGGAGGTGGTGGTTCCCAGAGCCTCCCTCCCAGTCACCCCATGGCCACCTCCATCACCCCAAAGGGAATGTTTTATCCATCACAGACCCACTTTGGGAACTGTGTAGCTGCCTCTATTGCTGCCCCCTCCCCGGAATGGAGTCCATGTAGCCCCTTCAAGTTCAGGACCCAGAAGACCCTGATGATCAAGGAAGATGGGTAAGTGAGTACAGGGCATTTTCAGCAAATCTTGGGGGAGGCAGGGCCTGTTCCCTGGGCACCCAGCGCTCTAGCTAGTGGCCTCCCAGGCAGCAGAGAAGGGGCAAATGGGCTGAAGAGGTTAAGCAACTCTACCCAGGAAAAACGCTCAGCTCTTCAGACAGACTTTCTCCAGGAAGGGCAAGATGGCCAGCAATCAAAGACTTTTTTCTGTTCACATTCGATACTTCTTCAAGCTGGGCGTATCTTACAAAGGATGCCCTTTCATAGTCACGTGGCAGCATTTTCTTCAGTGAACGTAAAAGAACAGTAAATCCTACAAAGACACAGCCTTCTAGTCAATGAACTATGTGAGCTCCAGCGCGGGCTCTCATTGGCCCAACCTAGATCACATGCCTCTCCCCGGCCAATCACTGGGACTCTGGTTGTAGTGCCTTAATCAGGCACCTTCCAAGTCTTAACCAGTGTCGCTACCAGAAAGAGAGGCTGCGGCTCCGGGGCAGGTGGAAACAGCTGCCTCCTCTACCCAGAGTCATTCTGAGTTTTGGCGACAGTGTGACCCCGCGCCAGTGATCTCCTAGGAACTGCCCACTACTCTAGTTTGCGCACATTATTAAAGATGCCAAGTTGAAACTTTCCCCCTGAACCTGTTGAGGCCTCTAGCTAAAACTTCTGATGTACATAAAATACCCAAGACGGAAGAACAACTTAAATGACACCACCAGGAGCTACTCAGAGAAATCCGAAATGCTGACTCGGCATGAAGCGGGTAGGCTGGTGTTTTCGGTTTGGGGTTCTTCTAAACCTTTTCAGTGTGTTGGAAACTTTTCAAAACTAAAAGAATTAGTGGGAACGAGCACAGGAAAAGATACTTAATGAGATACTACTTGACACCCACGAGGGCGGACGTAATTTTAAAACCAGGAAAGTGGGAGGGCCATGGAGGATGTGGGGAAACCGGAGCCCTAGTGCGACCCCTAGCGGTGGGGTGGTTCTTCGAAGGGTTAAACCGGGCGCTATCACGTGATGCCGCAACTTTGCTCTCGGGTCTGT
Organism: Tonatia bakeri; assembly: GCA_004024845.1. Lineage (NCBI taxonomy): Eukaryota > Metazoa > Chordata > Mammalia > Chiroptera > Phyllostomidae > Tonatia > Tonatia bakeri. The sequence continues at coordinate 17,278 of PVIA01010624.1, forward strand.
GCCCAGATGGAAGGAAATCCTGGGACCGGACAGAACCCCCTGCGGGCGCGTTTGTAGCAGCAGAAGCAACGAAACACCCACCGTGGGCCAATGAACAAACAAACGGTGGCCTGTCCACACAACGGGGTGTTCCTCGGCCATAAAAAGGAGTAGACTGCTGACCCAGGCTGCGAGGGGAATGAAACTTGAAAACATTATCCTGAGTGAAAGAGATCAGATGCTAAAGGGCAGGTTTTGTGGGATTCAGTGTATATGGCAGAACCGGAAGTAAATCTATGGAGACAGGAAGCAGATGGGTGGTTTGCGGGGGCTGAGGGAAGGGGAGGAGGGGGAGCAACTGCTTAAACAGGCGTGGGCTTGAGGGGGGTGATGAAGATGTTCCCGATCGGAGATGGGGTGGCACCACATTGCGAATGTAGCAAATGCCATTGAATTGCTCACTTTAAAATGGCTAATTTTGTGTTATGTGAATTTCACCTCAATGAAAACGAAATTGGTGGGGAAATAAAATAAAAATAAATATACAAAAAGCCCTCCCAGGAAACATCCATAGGTGAGTAGGGAAACAAGGCAAGGAAGGAGAGGTAGTTGATTAAAAAAAACGCAGTAAGGTACCCATTTGCTTAATGCAGCTCCACCACTGGGAGCCCTGGGTGCTGGTGTCGGCACACAGCTTATTCCCCCGTTTTCCCTGGTGAGAGAGCAGGGAGAATTGTCTCCCAGCCCCTATCAGTCACAGGGTAAGGGCTGTTCCCAGAGGGTGTTAATTCCCTGCCACCGCTGGCCTGCCACCTGTGCCAACAGATGGGACTCTCCAAAGAAAGCCCTCAGGGCCAGGGCACGGGTGCAGAGACAGGGTAAGGATCCGGAGGATGGGTGGCTTGCCTGCAGATTCTAAGATGAGCATCTATGAGAAGACGAAGGTCTTTCTTCCGTGGCCGAATGGCTTACAGACTCCAGAGCAAAACGAATTGAACAGTTCCCCTTTTTCATGCGTGAGAGGGCCAAGGTGCTCAGGGAAGCTCACTGAGGATCCCTGTGGTTTTTCCCTAAACACGTGCCGCATCCAGCTCATTAGGGAGCTAAGAGAGAGGTCAGCAGCCCTCCCACAGACAGCGCTCCAGTCACTGGACTTCCTCAGGTGGTCACCCGTCAGCCAGGAACGTCCCCCAGAATCCAGCAGAATCTCAGAGTCTGTGAAAAATGCATGCCTCTCTCTCACCCCCACACTCAAATACATAAAACATTATGAATTCTTTTTTTTTTTTTTTTTTGTGAAAAGGAAAGGAAATATTTATTTAAAGCTATACAGACTTAAAAGCAATGACTTAATGTCCTAATCAAAATCCCAAAGTCCCTTTAAACACCCACAAACACACAGTCCTTCCTTTTCCCTCTGCCCTAATCTGGGGTACTGTATCTCAGGAAAAGTAGAAGTCCGTGATTCAGGCTCCTGGCACCATCAGCTGTGTCGCCATTAGGATCTCCAATTAATCCAAAGTCATGTGGCACCTTCTCATGGCCCATTAGTAAAAGTCTTTTCACCTTTTTCTTCCAGGCAAAGTCTTTCCTGCTTCCTAAGCCACGTGGCCAAAGGTAGCACCCCAAAGCCATGGGGTCCCCACTCTGTCAAAGCTGCATAGTTCTCTCCCGGCAAAGCCTTGTGGCGGTTCTCTGCTAAAGCTGCATGATTCTCCCGTATGGGGATTATCCCTTACAGGGCTGCGGGAGTCCCCACTCTGGCCTTAGCCATCTGGTTCTCCCTCCACCAAAGCTTTGGGGGTCTGCACTCTGGCAAAACCTGTAGTTCTCCTTGGCAAAGCTGTGAGGTCTCCACTCTGGCAAAACCTCATGGTTCTCTGTCTGGGTTTAAATCCCTGAGCCAACATTATGAATTCTTGAAGTGATGAACCCACTATGAAATTTCCCAGCAAGACACACAAAGGCTCCTGGGAATAAATTCCATGAGGAAGGAAATGCCCTCACCAGTGGGCAAGGCACCCTTGCTGGGGCCTTGTCATCTCCCTGGCACTGTGATCACACGTGTCTGACAGGCGGCAGGCGCCGCGTCTGCTCCGCTGGCGGCTGAACACCGGGCTTGCTGAAGAGGAGTGGGAACCCTGGTGACACCCAGGATGCCAATGAGGAGTGGGAACTCTGGTGACACAGAGGAGGAGTATACAGATCCGAAACACTGGGCTGGGGAGGGGAATGATTCCATCTTCATCATTCTGCCGCTCCGTCTTCAGCAGGTCAAATTGGCCGTGTCAGAGAAAGCCCCAGAGCATGATTAATTTGCCATTGACTTTCACTGGTAGACTGACATGCCCTCCCCGTGGTAGCTGGTATATGCTGAACCTGTCACCACCTCTTCAAAACACTGCTGGTTTCCATGGAAACAAGAAAGCACTTATGGAAAGGGCTGCTGGAAATTTCAAGATGTCCAAAAGCCTGCCTGTGATCTATTTTTCAAAGACCTGATTGGGAAGAGAAACAATAGCACGACCTGGTAGAGAAGACGAAGACAGACGAACAATAATCAGAAGGGCTTGACACCATTTCTGGGTCCAGAATTCCTGCTGTCATTCTGTCCTTTTAAGAAGAAGGCCAAGGAGGTGATGGCTGAAGCAGACCCATGAGTGCGCAGGCCCCTGAGGGTGGGCGTGAGTTTGTTAGGCTCGGCAAGCCCATGGCCGCTCAGTTTGCACCTTGACAAGACAGTGCGGTCATGTGACTCTCGTACCTGCTAAAGGAACCTGGTGTCTCCCACCTGTCAATCTGCTTCCCACTCTCAGAGCTAAAAAAGGGCTCCTCGGCTGGGATGATTATATGTCTATTTTTTTAGTCCCCTCTGTGAGGCGTGGACGTGAGAGGAAAGATAATGGCTTTCTTTAACAGCTATCAGATTGCCATAACATCAGCTGAAATCGTCTTTTTAAACTCCCAAAGAAGCTATTCCATGCATATTTTTAAAAGAGATTCAAAAATAATTAGGCAAACTGGATTTTTTTTAAATGTTCTACTAATAATTTAAGAACTTGTCAATCACGCCCTCCTGTTCTGGCCTTTGAACTTGGTTTGGGCCATTAGAAGACCATGGCCTTATCCTCTTGTTTTTTTTCCCCCCAGGATTTAAATAGTTGGTGGGAAACTTCTGGCTTCTCTCTTTCATGTGTTGGAATCACCATCTTTCCCTCCAGTTACCCAAGGCAGAAACTTGGGAGCCGATTTTGTTTCTTCCTTCTTCAACCCCCATGGACTGGCTAGCTGAGGCTGCTATAACAAAATCTCATAGGCTGGGTGGCTTAAACAATAGAAATACATTTTCTCTTGGTTCTGGAGTCTGGACACTGAGATCGGGATGCCAGCACAGTGAGGACTCTCCTCCTGACTTGGAGACAGACAGCTCCTTGCTCTATTCTCACATGGCAGAGCCGGGGAGAGAGAGAAAATGCCAGCTCTTTAACGTCTGGTCTTAGAAGGGCGCTAATCCCATCGTGAGAGACCCACCCTCGTAACCTCATGTAAATCTAATTGCCTTCCATCTCCAAACACTATCATGCTGGGGGTCAAGGCTTTAACATATGAACCTGGAGGAGACACAGTTCAGTCAATAGCATCCTTATGTGCACTGATCACCAAAGCTTGTTCATTGCATCTCCCAAATATCCATCAAGTTTTCAACCTCTCCATTGTCACAACCACTGTCCTAGTGGAGATGCTTCTCACCTCTTGCTAAGACCATTGCAGCGCCTCCTAGCTAATCTCTCCGCTCCAGATCTTGCCCTCTTCAAATCCATCCCTCACATAGTAGGCTAGTTTTCCAAAAATGAGGCCAGATATTACAGTATGGGAGCCAGGCATGATGGGAAGACATAGGGATAGCTGAGAAGTTCAAGCGGTGGACTGCATCGGTCATAATCGATACCCGGTCTCTTGGAAAGCCCAGCAACCACCCCTGCCACTGAAGCCTCCACTGCCCCAGTGCTGGCTGCCTGGCCTCCTGGGAGCGAGGATGGGGTCAGGACACCCTCCACTGAATGAGCCATGGCAGCCATGGCAGCCAGGTCCACAAGCACAGCAAACTCTCGGCGACTTCATCAGGTCTAGACTCGGAGGAAGCTCCGTGCTGCAGAGCCTGGGGACGGGCATCCGCAGCATCTTCCCAAAGGGGCCAGGTAATGGGGGGTACTTAATGGACTTAATGCCCTGTAGATGAATTTTGACCAATGAGGATCAAGGGCCAGGAGAAAATTCCTCCCTCTTCCTTTCTTCAGTGAACTGGTCTGCGGCAGTTTCTATGCAGCCTGTCCAGAGACAGCCCATTGGATGAACAACTGGCTGAGCCTCTCCGAGGTCCCCTGGTGTTTATCTTGCTTTCTTCTACGGCCCATCCCCTGACGTTTGGTCTTCACTGAACTGCCCAATGTCACTTTCTCTCTTTCAGTTCCCCTAGCTCCCCATCATCCTTGTCCCACAAACAAAGTCAGAGTCAGGCGCCCTCCCCTGGGCTCCCACAGAGATATGAAGTATTGAAGCCATCAGCTTTCCTGGACAATGTGCCCCTCCATCGCTGTCCCCCACTGGACTGTGAACTCCTCCGAGAGCAGGGATCACATTTCATTCATTTCTGTGATTCCCCAACGCCCAGCACCGTATCTGGAGCACTCCATAGGGATTTGCTAACCAGGAGGACCGATTCATGAGCACTTGGTCAAGCCTCAAATGATGAATGAGATTTCTACAGACATAAGACACTGAAGGAAGGCATTCCTGGACACAGAGACAGCCTCAGCCGATACCCAGAGGCAGGAAAATGCTAGCGTGCAAGGGATAAGTGTGGCTGGGTAGGGTGGGGCTCTCTTTTGGAAGGTCTTGACGACCCATCTGATCAGTTTACAGATTTTGGTGGGTAAATTGGGAGCCTTCGAAACCAGAGTTGCTTTAGAAAGCAGACACTGTCAGTGATGTGTGGGATGAATGGAGGGGAAGGGGTACAGGTTGGGGAACTTGGCAGACCAGAATTGCTACGGTGGCAAAGAGAATGGGAAAGAGATGCTTGTGAGGGAGACAGGTCGGGCAGAGTCTCCCGGGTGTGGCCAGCACTTGGGAGTGGAGGGGATCAAAATCGGCGTCCAGTACTCAAAGTGAGGGCTCTGGGGCCGGCCACAGAGAAAGAAAAGACCGGAGGGGCTTCCAGTTGGGGGCTGGGAGAAAGGACCGAAGAATTGTCAGAGGCATTTTTATAAAAGATGAGGCTCTTGCTGCAACACACACACACGCACGCACGCACACACACGCACGCACACACGCGCACACACACGCACACACCAGCAGCAGCAGCAGCAGCAAGCCGACAACCAGGCGTGGTAGTTCTTAACTTCCACCCTCCCACCGCTGTTACTGTCATCAGTGATGGCCCCGGAGGAAAATAACATTTCCACCGCTTCAGAGGGCAAGTGCTGTGTGCCCTGCCAACTTAATGCTTTCAGTGTAAGGCGTGTCCACAGAGGCGAGAGTGTTAGGTCCCTCTCGGCTGTCCTTGCAAAATCCTGCCTCTCTGTGTCCGTCTAAACATTCATTCTGTGGGCAGGGACCTCTCCAGGCTGAATGAATAAATTCCTTCAGGGACAGATCGTGTTCGTGAGGCAGGAAAGAAAGTCAAAGAGGGAGGAAGGGCAAGTGTACGTCCTAGAACAACAGGAGAATTCATCTTTCCTTACCCCAAGTCAGCAGTCTTCTCAAGGAAGACCCGCAGAGCCTGCGTTTCCAACCAGCTGTTAGTATTACCGTGCCTGTGGTCATCTCTGTACCTCGGGCCCTCAGCCAGTGCCCAGCTGCGACTATAAATTTGTCAGCGAGTTAAGAGCACCAATGAGCATCCTCTCGGACAGCTGGCACTAAGGAAAGATGGCCCTGTCCTCCGAGGTGCCTCTCGAAAGTGGATAACTCCAACATAGAGGATCCTTCAGAAATAAGAGACTAGAGATGATTAAATACTCAGCAGTAAAAGGCTGACGGTAAGAATTTAGGATTTTCATAGGGGACAAGGAAGTAGGACACTTAGGCAGGCGTGTTTGGGGAGCCCAGGAGCATCGTCTGGGGGTGGAACTGTCTAGAGAAAGTCTTCTCCTCCTTTCCACTGGTTATTCTGGTGGGCTACACCCAGGAGACATAAAAAGACGTGAAGAGCTATCAAATCACATGCCTGGCGACTAGAAAGTGATTCTGAGATAAGGGAAGAATAGTGCTTTTGGAAGGGAGAAGGGTTGGGGGAATCTGTCGATTCCTATCAGGAAAGTCCAGTTTTCTCAGTGTGGTCCTCAAAACAGCTGCATCAGCACCACCTGAGCAACTGGTGAATGCAGACCCCCAGGCTCTGCCCAGAGACTCTGATTCAGTCGGCCAGGGGTGTGGCCAGCCAGGGAATCTGAATTTGAACCCGGCTCCAGGGGAGTCTGAGGAAGCCTACCTTTGAGAACCACCAAAAGGCTTTCTCTGGGGCCCTCACAACCCCACCCTCCCTGTAGGCATTCTTGCGAATTCAGTCATGTATTCAGGCATGTGTATTGAATCTCTGCTGTGTGCCGGGGTCTGTCCTAGGCTCTGGAGATTCAGGAGAGAACGAACGAGGCAAAGTCTTGCCCTGGTTCGTGTGGCTCAGTTGGTTGCAGTGTCATTTGGTGAACTGAGAGGTTGTCGGTTCAATTCCCGTTCAGGGAACATACCTAGGTTGCAGGTTCAATCCCCGCTTGGGGCATATATGGGAGGCAACTGATTGATGATTTTCTCTCTCTCTCTCTCTCTCTCTCTGCCCCCACTTCCTTCCTCCCTTCCTCTCTCTCTAAAATCAATAAGCATGTCCTTGGATGAGGATAAAAAACAGAGTCAAAGTCTCTGCCTTTCTGCAGTTTAGTGGAGGAGACAAACCGTAATGGAATAAGTACCCAGTGAACATGCAATGTGGAGGGGAGTCCTGTGTGGGGGGAGGGGGGAGGGGCGGGCAGGGCAGGGGTTCAAAAGGCCCCATGGAGCTTTGCTGCAGTCAGAGGTCATGGAGGCCTTCTCTGATAAGTGACATTTGAGCAGAAACTCAATCATTTTAAGTCCCCTGAGACCCCCAATGGCCTACCCCTTCCCCCAGTCCATCCTCACCCTCCAAATTCATTCATTCGCCGATATTTATCGAGAGCCTGCTGTGCACCAGGCAATTCTCTCCCCCACTCCGCCCAGCCTCATTAGGGTGGCTTAGTGTCTGTCCCCGGCCCTTCTCGGCAGTTCCACAGTTTTCACAGCCCTGCTGATCCCCCAAGTCTCCCCCAGGCCCTCACAGTCTGTGACCCTCCACCCACCCACCCCAGCATTTTCCATTCCTGGCTTTGCATTTGCAACTTCCCGAATCAACAAGGCGCTCCAAACATTGCCCCCTGTAGACAGGACTTGCAGAAGCCCTGGCATGGTCTGGATGACGGCTGGATGGAGGGAACCACACGGAGTAGTGAAGTCTCTGAGTAGCAACAAACTTCTTCATGATGATGCTAACTCCGTTTGTGGTTAGGCAAGCTCCTGAAGTCAGCAGCTTGGATGGAAAGGGTTAAAAATGTGTGTGCTTTGGTGAGTCAGGACGTTGCGAACAGGAAGAAACTCACACATTTGATTCCCCTCTAAACCAGACGAAGTGTTAGCAGTTTGCACCATCCCATTGAGTCCTGGCAACAATGCAGTGAGACAGGCATTAAGCCCATTTTTGCAGACCGACAGCTGAGGCTCAGAATGCTTAAGTTACTCGGGTCTAAAGCCACACAGCCAGTGATGGGTGGAGCTGCGATTCAAACCTTGATCTGAGTGTTCTTCTCCTTATTTTCTTCCACCAAATGAAGGAAGAGTTTGGGAAGGAAAAAAAAAATCCCAGCAGTGCATCTCAGGTTAACAGAAATCGTGATGACTTTGCCAGCTCAAGGAACTCTGAGTACAGAGCCTTCCAGTTCTAGGTAGGGCACATGTGTCAGCCAGCAGGCTGAGTGCATAACAATCACCCCAGAACCTGACCGCCCTCCCACGCCAAAGCAGCCGTATAGAATCTGGCACTACCTAAGACAGGTATAAGCAAGGGACAGATGTGGACAGAGGACAGCAAAAGGGAAATTTGCAAAACAAACAAACAAAAAAACCCTGCAAGTAAATCCTAATGTGTCTGGCTCAGGCTGTTGCAGACTCCCAGATGCATAAAAACCAAATTAATTAAGGAGAAATGCAAAGAGACATAGCTCCATGAGGCTGTCCTAACTTCATGTGCTGTGTCCGAGCTCCTAACAGTGACCCAGGTGGCTTCCAGTTGCGGTTGGGCGGTGCTCGCCCTCTCCCTCTAGGAATGTGACCGACTCCAGGAGGAACCTTAGACTGTCTGGTCTCGTCCTCCCGACATGCTTCTTCTTCCTCCCTGGAATCCAGAAAATTCTGGTGACCTGCAATGTGAGAAGGCAGCTGGCCAGGCAAGGTTGCTGGCGCCAGGTCCCCGGGGCCCCTCCCTGGTGGGAAGCAAATGCCTCTCGAGTTACAGCTGCAGAAAGAGGGCGGAGACTGGGGTGGGGGGAGGACAGGACAATGCGCTGCGGAGCCCGTGAGTTGGACATTAACTCCGTGAGTCATACGCCTGGAAGCTTTTTCCAAGAGTTACAAATTCCAGTGACAGCAGATTAGGGACATCCTCTCGGGGGAGTTCTGACCAGTCCCAGGTGCCTCTTGCTCCATCTTGGCAGTTCTGAGTCCACATCCAAGTGGCTTGTCTTCCAAACCAGATCCTGAAGCTTTCAGTGTTTAGGTCCCTGGGCTTCCTGAAATGGGCAGGTTACTCTGCCCGGAAGCTGGAGGAATCTGATGATACTCATTCCCACGGTCCGGGGACACTACACCTGGGCGTGGCCCCCAGTCCAAACAGCAGTGTGATTTTCTCTTCCCGAGTCCTGCAGGGAGAACCAGGTACCTGTCTCCCTTTTGCCCTGCCAGGTCTACTCTCTGGGCCTCTCCTCTCTGTTCTCCCCTGGGGACGGTGACCTGCATGGCCTCCATCAATGGGCTCCCTCCACTCCAGCACCCACGTGGATATGGCCCATGGGGAGACCCAGCAGAAGATAAGAAGGTAAGGGCAAAGTGAGGTCACTCCTCTCAGATCTCTCTCTGTGGGGTCTCACCGGCTGTCTCTGTCCCTTACCGGAAGAGGAGAGTTCTCTCCAAACAGTGTCTTTATATCTAGGTGGTTGTATTCACTCTCTCCCTTGTCCCTTCAGGCCTGTGGGGCTAAGAGCGCCCCCTATCATTAGCCCTGGGTACTTCATCATCCTAGGGGAGTCTTCAAAGTCTCTTCAACACCTTCATGAAGCCCCACTCAAATGACCCAGTGGGGATGTGCCGTTTCCCACGTCTGGGCACCTGGGTGAGAGTAAACACTTAGGGAAAAGCCAACCTGACCCACCTCTCTTCTCCCCCGCTGTTTCCGCTGCCCTCACCCACCCTAACATATTCAATACATGAGTTTTCCACAAGCCTTGCTCAGGTGGAGTCTCTGCAGGTGTCTAGCAGAATGCATGGCAGGCCATTTAGAATGAAATAAAACCCAAGCTCCTTACCAGGTATTAAAAGACCCAAGCCTGTGCCTGGAGCCAGTGTGGCTCAGTGGGTTAGAGCATCATCATATAAACCGAGAGGCTGCGAGTTCAATTCCTGGTCAGGACACATCCCTGGGTTGTGGGTCTGGTCCCCAGTTGGGGCACATGCGAGAAGCAACCAATTGATGTGTTTCTCTCACATCAAGATTTCTCTCTCCCTTTCCCCCCTCTCTCAAAAATCAATATGCATGTCCTCCAGTGAATTTTTAAAAAAACAAAAAACTCGGGCCTGCTCTCCAAATTCATCACCTGCGCCTGCCCCAGCCACACGAGCTTCCTGCCACGTCTTCAACATGCCAAGCTGGTTCCTACTTTTAAGCCTTTGCACTCACTGTTCCTTCCTTCTCTCTGCTTGCCACCAGGGCCTACGGGGGTGAGAAGAGGGAGCTCTCACAGGTTGTCAAGTGTAATCCTCACTCCCGCAAACTCCCTGAGGCAGACGTCATCTTTTTATTTTCCAGCTGATGGCACGATCGTGTTCCAGGAGCTGCAAACTTGAGTGCCTCTGAACGTGTCAGGTAACATCAACAAGGCCAGTGGCCAAAGCTACTAAAGATCCCTCGGCCCTTGGTCTGGCTTTTGTTCTCCCACCTCTGACAGAAATGTGGAAGCAGAGAAATGTTTCCTTACTATGAACAGACACACACATACATGTACACACAGAAACCCACAGGCCCACAGCGCAGCATCACACCATGTCACACCACACCGTGGCGGTGGTAAGTGACCGTCTTCCATGGCGGTGGGGAGCGATGGGAAGTGGGGGGAGGCTGTCACACACCACTGACCAGCCAATTTGCTGCTTTGCGGAAATCTGACCCACGGTGGCCAGAGAGTGCCCTTTTGCAGGAGAAGTAGCAATTCCAGACTTTTAGGTGGTGTCTCCTCATTTGTACATATTGGCAATTTTTAATAGCCCTGAGCAGGCCACACTGAACGTAACTGGATTTTGCTGGATTTAACACAGAGGCTGCCGATACCCCATCACTGCCCCGTATTCAGTGGGTACCTGGTATATGCTCAACAATTACATGCTGAAATAAAAAATAGTCCCCCCACTTGACTTCTCAGAGTTAAGAAGTACTTGGCAAGCAGTACAACTTCCCTCCATTGGGACTGTAGAAAAGGTGAGTCCAGAACAGGAGGCGGCATCTCCGCGCACGCAAGCTGGCAGCTTCGCGATGCATCTGCTCTTGGGCTCAGATGCAGCCTGCGTGACGTTTCATGAAGACGAGATTTCTCTACCACCTGGTCTGGGGTTGCCGTGGGTCAGTATGCCCTGATGTGGCCCTGCCTATTTTTTATAGTCCTCATCCATTCTGGTGGTCGGTGCTATAATGTACTGATTATTAAGTAATTTAATATCAACCTAACCAGGTGCAAAAACGGAAACCTATCGTGGCCACCATGTGTTACCACCAAGAAAGGGTCTTGGAAGTGAGAAATGAAGCGTTTCGTCACAGTACAATCTCGTTCATTTAGGGGTTGAATTCTACTCCCGGTTTGTTAGAGGGCTGGTTCTCAAGATCTTAGGAATCTGGCCACGCTTCTCCTGTTTCCCCATCAAAGAGACTTAGAGGTTCTCATACGTACCTTCCATGCCTGGCCAAAGTTATTCCAAAGCTTCTGGAGGATGTGGAACGACTGGAGTGGTCCAGATAAAGAGAGTGAGCCAGAGCAAGTGTAGGGGTGGCGGGGGCGGGGGGGTGACCCAGTGGCAGAAACAGGTGATGGCTTTGGGAGGAAGTTCTAATTAATTCGCTTACTCCGATGTATAAAGCAGGCTCTCCTGGGCTTCCCAAGCAGCAGGCTCTTCTCTGGTTCTACCTATTTGCATTGTAAGCAGGAAGTTCACCGTCTGTTCCAACGCTAAATAGATGTTAGCAGCACTTTATTGGATCAGTTCAAGGTGATTTAGGTTGGTTCTTGGAACTTGTTCGGCATTTGATAATTCACGGGTGTGGCTCTGCTTTCTGGGTAGACAGAATCACACGTTTGTACGTGCTAACCAACTGAAGTGTATTATCCAATGCGATCAGTGCATTTGGAGAGATATGCAAGCTTATTCCCTAGAATTTCTGACCCAGGCTGACCCTAATAGTTCCCGGGGAAAAGCTTCCCAACTTTTCCTTGTTTACAAACTTTAGTCTTAGGATCTCTTACCACCCAAGTACAGAAGGTCAACATTCAAAGATGACAAAGGACAAGCTGTGCAGGGGGAAGGAACTGAGAGCCACAGGTGCGTGTCCCTTTCCGCCCCTTCCTCTTGCCGAACCTCCGTCAAACAGCTGTGCTCTTGGATATCTCCAAACCGCTCGTTGTATGGGGAACTTGCAATCTAAACTTGCAAAAGCAAAGTTCATTCTACCTGATCAAATTGGCTTTTCATAATTCATGATTGTGTAATATTTCAGACATTCACAGAGATTAATAGGACAAACATTTATGTACGCAGCATTCCACTTTATCAAAGTTTAACATTTTGCTCTACTGCTTGGGTTTTTGTAAAGGAATAAAATGTTACCAAAATATTGTTACATTTGCCCTTCCCTAATCCTGTTCCCCCCCTTCCTCCCACCTGCCCCAGAAATAACCACTATCCTGAGTTTGTATTAATAATCCCCATGTAAAATCTTTACTATTAACACATGTATTAATACACTTAATATATACACTTCTCCTGAATATATGCATATTTCCCTGAATAGTATGCTGCATTGTCTGTATGAGGTGACACTTTTGTCAATATTATTCTGTACACACCAATCTGCAGTCTGCTTTTCCAGCACAACATTGCATTTTGGAGAATTACCCACGTGGAAACTTTCGCTGTGGCTCACGCACTTTAACACATGCATCTGCATGAATTTATCCTCTTCCTGATGAATATTCATTGCCTCCAATTTTTCACAGAATGTTGCAATGCATTCTTGTGCCTGTCCCACTCTGTAACCTTCTCTGGGGCCAAGGCTTTCACACCTACCCAGCTGCCACCCACTGTCAGAGATGCGCGTTTACACTGGGGCCTAGTGCAACACGCACACACACAGAATTCTCCCAGGGCACATGCAGAAACACTCCCATATTTCTACAGTGATTTGTTCTATTTCATTGCTTTGTGTATTTTTTTTAGATTCTTACCCAAGGATATATTTATTGATTTTTTAGAGAGAGGGAGGGAGAGAGAGAGAGAGAAACATCGATCAGTTGCCTCCTGTGCACACCCCACCGGGGACCAAACCCACAACCTAGTATGCGTCCTGACTAGGGATCACACCCACAGCATTTTGGTGTATGGGACGGCACTCCAACCAACTGAGCTACCCAGGTAGGGCTATTTCGTTGTTTTAAATTGTGGTGACTCACTCTACCAATACTACAACTGTCAGCGGGACTCCGGGTTTGAAGTTCGGGGCTCTAGAGCATAGACCAGGAAGTGGAAGAGGGGGTGGGCACCCCTTCAGCTTTGCTAAAGGTGGCCAGATTGGCTGTGTGAATTTACACTCCACCTGCAGCATGCAATCTTTTGGCATCAACAACAGGCTATTTAATTTTTGCCAACACGATGAATGCAAAATGCTGTCTCGTTGTGGTTTTATTTTCATTTATTGGGGTGACACCAGTTAATAAGATTATGTAAGTTTTAATACACCATCTGTACATGGCACTGTGCGTTCACCACCCAAAGTCAAGTCTCCTTCTGTCACCATATATTCAATCCTCCTTACCCTCTTCGACCTCCCCAGCCCCCTTTCCCTCTGTCTGCCTGTGAGTTGTTTGTTTACTGCTTTCTGTTTTGTATCCCACACGCGGGTGAAATCCTATGGTTCTTGCCTTTTCCATCGGACTTATATTGCTCAGAATGGTATTGTCAAGATCCACCCCTGTTGTCGTAAATGGCGGTACTGCGTCTTCTGTTCGGCTGAGCAGAATGGAAACAACGTGAGAGGCCTCCGTGGATGATCGGATAAAGGAGGCGAGGCACACATATGCAATGCAGCACGGCTCACTGCGGTTTGCGTCTCCACGGCGAACAGTGCGGCACGCTTTCTCACGTGTGTGTTTGCGTTGCCCCTGTCTGGATGGCCAGCTCTTATCCTCTGCTCCTCTTTCATTAGGTAGTTTCATTTCGTCCTTAGTTTTCTCGGCCCTTTGCTATTCTACATAAACTGTAGGATCAATTTATTCATGTTTTTCACTAAAAATACCAGATCGTCATAAAAATTGATTTAAATGTCATAGATCATTCAGGGAAACTGACATATTTGCGATGTTGTCTTTTCGTCTGTTTGAAATTTTGCATCCGTTGTCATTACCCACAGTTTATTCTGTACCCTTTGATAATGTTATTTCACTTTTTTTCATCTTCTCCATTGTAGTTAAATTCATTTGTGAGTTCTGTACAGTTTTGTCGCTACTATGATTAGTTTTTTTTTTTTTTCTATTACTGTCCCAAATGCCTCTCATTTCATTTTCTTGCCTTGCTGCATTGGTCAGGATGTCCAGCCCAGTTTTCAGCAGCAGTGGTGACAGCAAACATCCTTGTATGGGTCCCAGTCTTGGAGGAAAGGCATTCAGCCGCTAACCATCATGCAGGATGTTGGCTGTGGGTTTTTCATAAATGTCCCTTATCAGATCAACAGAGTTCCCTTCTGTTCCTACTCTGCTGGGAGTTTTTAATCATGAACAGATGTTGAATTTTGTCAAATGCTTTTTTCTGCATCTCTGAGATGGTGATGTAGTTCTCTGTCCTTCCAGTTGTTCATGTGACAAGTTCCCACCAAACAAGTTTCCAGCGTGAAACAATGCTTCATTCTTGGAAGGTAATTTTAATGGACTTTTAAATCTATTTTTAATGTCACTGATGACATACTAATATTTCCTTTTTTAAAGTTCAGGTCCCTCTGTGTGTGTACAAACGCATAGCAGTTTCCTGGACAGATGCATAAGAAATTGGTTACAATGACTGTCTCAAGGAAGGGGATGGGGACACAGGTAGCCCTAGTAACTCATTTGTCCTTTCAGTGTCCTGTTCTAGGAACATTTAAATCTTTTGAACATGTTAAATCCAATGAGAATGTTACAGATTACACCGCAGTTTGTTTTGTCCACTGTGCGCAGTCCTCCGTCCTCTTGACCTCTCTTGAAGTGACAGCTCCTGAGGCAGTGTCCCTCCTGAAGGACAGCCTCAGCATCTGCAAACGCTGTGATATTTTAAGTTTTAAAAAAGAGAACATGCTAGTGTATTCTCCTAGTGCTTTTATACTGCTTTTTCATAAAGACAAACATACACATACTTGCATTTATGTCCACAGCGACTACAGAGTTACGTATTGTGTTGTGTGTGTGTGTCATGTAGTTGAAATCATACCACAAGAATAATTCTGCTTTCGTTGTGTTTTATTACTTGGTTAGGAGTTTTATCTGTGTTTTTACACATGCATCTAGCTCCTCTCTTTTAATTGTGGGTGAGCTGCACAGGATTATATAAAATGAAGACATAAGTATGCTTCCATCTACCCCAGAATTTCTCTAGGGTAGCTTTAGAGTAGTGAAATAGTTGGTTCTTAGGGTATACGCACTCAGTGTTGTCATAACAAATACCACCAAATTGCTCTATGAAGTGATTATACCAGGTTCTTTAATGCACAAACCAGCACTTGCCTACTGACTTGCTGTGGGTTTGATTGAGCAAGACATGTTTTCTCTGGACCCCCAGTGACTCCATCTGTAGGAGGAAGAAACTAGGTGGCCCCCACGAGGGTAGGAGGTGGCATAATGATAGGCTGTGCAGCCTCGGAGTAGGTCGGAATGACTGCCCGGGGGAAGGCAGCGAGGGCGGGAGGACGCGGGTGGCAGCCACGCTGAAGGCAGACAATTTAGATGCACTTGGCCCTTATCTCAACTCTTCCATTAGTAAAGCGGTAATTTATCTGGATCGCTCACCCAAAAGCCCCTCTGCGGGAGCTCACCTCCCAGGGTCTCCCAGAGGAAGAAACGACAAGCAAGGTTAGCAAAATGGGTGCATGGTAATATTGCCACTGAACAAATAAATACTCTTAAGAAGTCCCAATATAATTTGCACTGGCCAAAGATAATTACAGGATTTATAGACGCTATTAATTCATAATGTACTACAGATGGCATGGTCCAGGAACAGAACACACATTTGCAACTTCATGAAGAATGTTCCCCTTTTTCCTCCCTGTCAGTGTGATGCTGTGGCTGGCTGGAGGAGCACCTTGGGAGAAGTCTGAGTAAGAGCAACTTTCTGAATGGGAGATGGACCAAATGCCCTGCCCGCCTCTCCACCCTACCCAGGCTCAGCCGCACCGAGGCTGGCAGTGAAAAGAGTTTGTTTAATGTTTCTAAATCTGATGCCTGTTGATTACCCACACTTGGAGCAAATCTGGGTGCATTCTATGGTAACCCAATGTGCTGTATGCAGTTTGGCTTATTTCGGTGGAATCAAAGAGAAGCAAAGTTCTTCCCCCTTCGGGTTGAGAAAAGGGATGACGTCATGGTGCAGGTGGACTCGGGACGGCAGTAGATGTGGATTCTGCGCCACAACAGAGATGGGATCTGGACAGCGGTGAGACGTGGATTCCGGGACATCGTAGAGGTGGTTTAAGATCCTGGCAGAAGTGCATTCTGCGACTTAGCGAGGTGGATTCAGGGACCTGGTAGAGGTGGTTCTTAGGGCAGGGACCAGGTGGCTTCTGGGAAAGCAACAAGTGGCTCGTGGAACAAGAACAGATGGGCTGTGGGCCCATTGCCCCACTCTGTCCTCCCAGAACCTGCCCATGCAAAGTTCCACCGGAGCACTTCCCAGGCCCCACGGCCACTGTTAGCTTATTTTTCTCCCAGAGGCCTTAGCTCAAACATCACTTTCTCCGAGAGGCCCCCACGCCCTCATGAGGTCCCCCTGTTACACACTCTCCCCCGTCCCTTTCCTTCTCTTCTAGTGATTGTAGATTTGCCCCTGTGATTACGTGGGCATCTATTCCTGGCTGGGCTGCGACCCCTGCCCGCAGGGGTCCTGTCCGAAACGTCCCACAGAGCACAGGGTCAGGCACAGAGAGGCTGCCGCATCATTATTCGTATTGGGCCAGTGAGTTTTCTGTGAGACTTAGGACGCTGTTTGATTCGCAGGTTCATTCCCAGTGCCCACGAGGCCTCGTCAGTCTATACTGAATCAATCGATAAAGGAAGAAGGATGTTAGGGCGGGACGAAGTGAGAGGCAAGAAGAGAGAAAGTGAAAGAGAATGAAAGGAGGAACTGTAGGAGGGAGAGACTCGGAGAGCCAGAAAGAGGGGCAGAGGGAGAGAAGGAACGAATGAATTAAGGCACGCTGAACTGAATGAATGACTGAATTCGGACTGGGCGGACCGTACTTATTGCTGCACAGGGTCACGGCAGCTCCAGCAAAAGCCACCTGAGCGGGCGGCGCGAGTCCGCCCTGCGCAGACCCCGCTCAAGACTAGTGAAGATCAGTGTTGGGAATCGGGGTCCCAGCCAGCGGGCCACCCCCGTCCGGCCCCGCCCACACCGGCCTGGCCGCGCAAGGCATAGTGGGAGTTGTAGTCTTCGCGGCCCCGCGGAGCGCAGCGCGGCGTCGGCAACGGCGGGGCTCTACCTCGGCTCCAGCTCGGGCTCCTGTGGCGTGGGCCGGGCAGCGGCCGGGTGGTGGCTCCGTGGCGCGGGCAGGGGGCGTCCGCGCGTCCGCGCCTTCGGGCGGCGGCGTCGCTCCGGCCCCTGGAGTAGCCCCTGCCGCCCGCGCGCTGGGGCGCAGGTAAGCGGCGTCTCTGGGGCTGCGAGGCGGGAGGGCGGCTCAGCCCGCGGACCCTGCTACGCCAGGAGGAGGCGGGGGCCGGGCGGCTGCAGGCCCGCGGTCCCCACGCCGGGCGGCGCGGCCGCTGAGGATGCTCTAAGACGTCGGCGCCTGCCTGCGCCCCGCATCCCGGCCCGGCCAAGGGGCCCAGCCGCCCGGAGCTCGCTGCGTGCTGAGCGCCGCTGCCACGCCAGTGTTCGCAGCCCCGGCCGGGCATCACCCTCCTCCTACCCCTTGCCCCACCGCGGTCTCCTGCCTCGTGTTAATGCGCCCCCCACCCCCGTCACCCCGCTTCGCGGTGACCCTCCTTGATACCTTCCTTCCCTTGCTTGCAGTCTTCCTCCCCCCGCGCGAGCGTCACCCACTTCCCATATTTCCTGTAGTAAGCCTCTTCCCCTGCCCCTTGAATTATCACCGTAATCCTTGTTGTTCCCTACTCTTTGGCTGGTCTTCTACTTTTCCTGTCAATAGTCACCTTCCTCTTTTCCCATCCCCTCCTCCCCTGACCTCCTGGTGATCACCATCTGTGTTAACCCATCCTCTGCCCTCCTTCCCCCCCCACTTCGGAGCTAGTGGATGCTGAAAAAGCTGGCCAAGAAAGTGAGGAGGAAAGGTCTCCAGGTCCCCATGGGGGAGGACCGGCCCCAGAGCTGCTCCTGGCCCCTGGGTGGAGAGGGAGGCATGGATTACACACCTTGCCCTGCACTGCCTGGGGGATGACCTGGCCTCACCCTGAGAATGACCAGAAGCTCTTAAGCACCGGGCAGCCCCTTGGACTGGGAATGTGAACTGGATGAAACCAGGTTAGAGCCATTAGTCTGTCCTCCAGGTAGGTGTTGGTTGTATAACAAGTTATATTGGATTGGACTTGCTCACCATTGGCCATGAATTTGGGCTTTTATTCCCCAAGCCCACTGACCTTTAAGGTCTGGGGCTGCATATTATCGAAGTGCAGAACTGCAGTGAGATGTCCCCCTCCCTAATGAGGACAGCAATGAAACAGATGAAGATGAACAGATGCGTGAAGGAAGCCGGAGGTTACTCTGGTCCCTGACACAGGAGCTGGGGGTGGGGGTGGGGGAATCCATGCCCTCCCCACTGGGGAGATGGGGGGCCGTCACCGGGTGCAGTGGGATCAAATGTTTGAAGCAGTGTTTGATAAGCTGCCAATCACACTGAAAATGTAAGGGCTGCTTTTAGTGTCATATTTCAGCTGTGAGCCTGCTAACTGGCCTCTGGGCTCAGGGGCCTGCCTGTGCATTTGGACTAAAAGTGACTGACAGGTCTGGAAAGTCCTAACTTCAGCCCTTAGTGCTGTGTTTGATCTTTGAACAGGGTCAGAACCCAGAGCTCAGGGCCTCAGGATCTCTCGCTGCCTTTTGTTTATAGCTCGGTCTAGCACTGGTGGCTGTCATTGTGCAGAATGACGCTTCCCCAGGGAGAGGGAGGATGGGGAGTAAGCTGCAGGGTGTTCCGTGGAGCAATTTCTTCACCTTCTACCCTGCCCTCCATGTCTTCATTGCGATGGACTGAAAACTCTCCTTAGAGTAGCAGGGCTGATGGGAACTAACACTTAACAGGTGTTTGTCACATTATCACCATCTCACTCTTAGAACGTTTAAGGAAGCCTCGCTTCCTGAGAGAGGAAGTTTAATTCCAATTCGGAGTTTAGCTCACTGTTGGGGGGGATCCTTTCAGTATGAGCGCTTGTTAGTACGCAGGTGGTAGTTTCACACTGAAGTTCAGGAAGCCTGGGGTTCTCTTGGGGAGATGGCTCGCAAACAGTTCGCCTTTCATTCAGTTTTTCTTCCCTTCTCAAGAGGAAACAGCTGCCAGTTACATATGGTAGGACAAAGAGAGAACCCAGGGCCTAGAGGGGTCTGTACCCATGCAGGGGGGCCCAGCCCTTCCCTCTTCTCCCAAATCTGTGAAGAAGTTGAGAACAAGTGAGAAAAAAAAATTAGCATCTGACCTCCCCACTCTTGTATTTTTCCTAGAAACAGGAAAAGCGTACATGGATATTCAGCATGTGGGTTTCAGGCTTACTAAACACAATAGTGGAGCAATCCTTTATTCAGCCTAAGCTGGGAAGGTTCAGAGAGGCAGTGAGCAATCACCTAAGGTATCCCTTTCGGTTTTGGGCTTTGCACGTTGGGGACCGAAAAGCATCCCTTGAGATGTGTGGCAGCAAGAGTGTCCCAAATCTACCTTTGGCTGTTGGCGTCTTCGGTCCTGAGGTATCTTACCCTGATGGCCCCCACTTTGGTTTGCTGGCTAATCGGGGTGGGATGCCACATGTTGTAGCAGTCACCGGTGCATGTGAGTGCTTACTGTGACCGTAAGTGCCCGACGTCCATCCTTCACCTTCAGTCAGTGAGATGAGCATCCCCCATCCTGAGGCTCAGAGCAGGGAGCAACCTGGCCAGGGCTGGGATTAATGCCCCATCCAGCCCGTCTCCAGTGTGGGTTCTTAATCTCTCTGCTACATGGCAGGAATGCATTAGACTTGTAATAGAATGTGGACCTGGCTGTTGTCATCACATTAGAAAAAGCGGGATGCACAGAGGGTTGCAGCTGGGGGACGTGGTGGGAGTTTATAGACATGGGCAGCCTGCCAGCGGGGCTCCGCTCACACAGTACTTTTAGGCTAATCAGGGCCCCGACCGTCAGTAAAATACGCGGTGCAGCCCCTTTTGTCTGGTTAGGAGACAGTCGGAGACACGAAGGGGCTTTTATTTCCATTCTGTCTCACCGTGTCACTTCCACAACCTCATGGGTGAGGCCCAGTGAGTCGTCTCCCCAGTGGGCAGACAGAGGCTGCCCCGTGTCTGCCAGGGCTGTGACCACAGAGGGCCCACTTCCTTTTCCAGTTTGATTGAAGCCCAACCCAGGTCAGGAGGGCAAGAGAGAGTAAGGATGATGGAGTGCTGTGAAAACGGACAGTAAATGGAGAACGTGCAGTTTTAAAGTCCCTGTGCCACTTTTAAAGTGCTTTTGCATCCATGTCTCTTAAAGGGCACAGAGATTAAAGAAGAATGAGCATTTGTTGCGTGCCTACCACGAAAGAGTATAGCAAAATGGATAGGTATCACTTTGAGGGCAGATGGGGATTGTGTCCCTGCCGTGGCTGCATGAACTTGGGGGAGTGAGGGCACCTCTCTGAGCCTCGGTTTCCTCATCTGCGAAGTGGGGACTGTAGCACCTCCTAAGGGAGAGAATATGGGCGGGATGACGGTAATCATCAGAGAGTGCTTGATGCCGATGAAACACTGCTGGTTTGGGGAAATGGGGGTGGCGGCAAAATGGGGGGAGAACACACAAGATCGAGAAGTGTGTCCCCTGCCAACAAGGAGCTTACAGAGTGGTCTGTGACTTTACGTTTCAGTTGAGGACTTTTCCAGATGTAAAAAGATTCATGCTGTTTTTTTTTTTCCATCCCAGGGTTGGACTTCCCGGAGAATCATTTCACAGGGACCGGCACTTTGCTGATGTGACATAAGGGGGCTCCTTCCACTCTCCCCACAGTGACTTCTGCCTGGAGAGGAGTGGTGCGCACGGGTGGCCTCGGTGGTCGTCCATGCAGCCCCTGGCTGGACCCAAGGAACCGGGGCGGCCATGCCTCCCCCCGCCCCCTCTGCCCTGCGCTAACCTGCACCGTTTGGGCACCCCTGGGACGCCAGAGGACTGACTGTCTGACCTTGCTTCACACCCTCACCAACAACCCCCCAAGATGTCGCTCGAGTGGCTGGTGGCCTGGAGCTGGTCGCTGGACGGCCTGCGGGACTGCATCGCCACGGGCATCCAGTCCGTGAGGGACTGTGACACCACCGCCGCGGTCACGGTGGCCGGCCTGCTGGTCCTGTTCGTGTGGTACTGTTACCGCGTGGGCCGGGAGCAGCCCCGGCCCTACGTCTCCGTCAACTCCCTCATGCAGGGCGCGGACGCCGACGGGCTGCAGAACGGGTACGTGTACTGCCAGTCCCCCGAGTGCGTGCGCTGCACCCACAACGAGGGCCTCAACCAGAAGCTCTACCACAACCTGCAGGAGTACGCCAAGCGCTACTCCTGGTCCGGCATGGGCCGCATCCACAAGGGCGTCCGAGAGCAGGGCCGCTACCTCAACAGCCGGCCCTCCATCCAGAAGCCCGAGGTCTTCTTCCTGCCCGACCTGCCCACCACGCCCTACTTCTCCCGGGACGCACAGAAGCACGACGTGGAGCTGCTGGAGCGGAACTTCCAGACCATCCTGTGCGAGTTCGAGGCCCTGTACAAAGCCTTCTCGAACTGCAGCCTGCCGCAGGGCTGGAAGATGAACAGCACGCCCAGCGGGGAGTGGGTCACCTTTTACCTGGTCAACCAGGGGGTTTGTGTCCCCAGGAACTGCAGGAAGTGCCCACGGACGTACCGCTTGCTCGGAAGCCTTCGGACCTGTATTGGGAACAATGTGTTTGGGAACGCGTGCATCTCCGTGCTGAGCCCCGGGACTGTGATAACGGAGCACTATGGGCCCACCAACATCCGCATCCGGTGCCACTTAGGTAGGTCGCGGGCTGGGTCTCCCGACACAAGACACACACCCTCCTGGGCGGAGTCGGCCTGCCGCCAGCTCAGTCACCAGGAGTGCAGTCCCTTCACCTTCCTCACTGTACTTCCGTCACACAGTGACGAGTCACCTGTACACCGTTCTGCCAGCGGGGCCTGGGCCAGAGAAGACCCTGGTGGTCAGTAGGAACCTAGTTTCTGGCAGAGGCCGTACCTGAAGGAGCTTTCCGCGGTGGCAGAAACGGTCCCCGTGTGCACTGCTCGCCCCCGGGACTGTCGAGTGCTTGACATGTGACTGGTGCCCTTGAGGGGTCCGTTTTAACTTACTCTAAATTGAAATCTCAGTGGCCACACATGGCTACTGGCCGCTGTGGGGCACAGTGATCGCTGAGGCTCGTGGTGACGTCAGGAGGCTGAGTGCCTTCTGAATATGCAGAGAGAAGGTGGTGCTTGGCAGTGATTTTACCCGGATTCTCGGGAAAGGGCAGAGCCTGCACAGTGCATCTAGGTGGCATTGAGAACAGGGCTGGTCAGACTGCCTGTGTGCGCGTCCTGGCCCCTCCACGGGCTGGCTTGGGGCAGGTCGCTGCACCGCTCTGAGCCTGAGTTTTCTCATGTAGAAAGTGGAGGGAAAAGATCATCATTTGCAGGGAATGTGTGTTGTAAAGCATTTGTTCCCACAGAGCGTGACAGAGAGAGAGTACTTAATCGAAGTAGGCTTGAAAACAACGTGGTAAATGGGGATATTAGCCCCCAGAATGCCGCCTTCATTCCTGGTGAGTCGTGATAGTGGCTTGGTTACCAGGACGCTGGCGCCACGGTTGGCATCCCAGACTAGAGGAGGGTACCAGGAGGCTTGGTGAGGCTCGGTGAGGCTCTGGGAAGCTGGCGGTGCTGCCTCGGCATCAGGGTGGAGGGAGGGAACCCCCAGTGAGCCCCTGCGGGCCAGAGCGGGGTCCCCAACCAGTTCTGCAGAGGGGCCTCGGGGCTGCCTGGGGGAGCCTGGGTTTGACCCTGCTTCACCCAGAGCCCTCTGCTCCTCCTGTTCTCACTCTGGGGATCCTGAATAAAGTTCAGTTTCCACCGACGGTTTCACTGCTTCAAACAGCAAAAGGGACGAAATTGGAGCAGTTGACACTGAGTGTTTGAGTGGAAAGGCAGGACAGGGTCGAGGCTCTGGAGTAGGTGGCCAGGCTTCGTGGTCAGCCAGGTCACTTTGGGCAAGTAACTGAGTGTCTGTGTGCCTCAGTTTCCTCGTCTGTATAATGGGAAGGTAGCAGTTATCTCACAGGATCCTTAGAGGCTTAAATAAAGTATTCTGTTCTGTGGCCACTTGTGTGGTGCCCAGCACGTGGCAGCATTCAATCAACAGTTGCTAGTAGCTTTGCGGATCAAACACTGTGTTGGACAGTGCCGTAAAGAATCCACAAGACCCGACTCTGTCCTTGGGAGCAGTGGGAAGTGGACAGACTCTGGAAGCAAACACCCCCGTACTCAGACCTGGTAGTCCCGTGTACTGAGCAGCCTCGGGCTGGGCCCTGAACCTCCCTGAGTGGCGGCCTGCTCCTCTCTCCAGTGGAGGCGGTGACCCCTCCCTGGGGGGCTGGTTGGAGGGTTAGAAGTGCTGTCTGCAGAGCAGGTGACCGGTGGGCAGTAACGCCGGCTCCGACTGACCCGAGAGGTGAGATGATCACGTGATGGACGTGAGCGATAACATCGTGGTGCGAGGCGCCGGGGCACGCTCTGAGGTCAGAGGACGAGAGGGCTGAAGGCAGGCAGCTCAGGGGAGGCAGTCTGACCTTAAGGGGTCCCTGGGACCCCTGGGGAGGAGCTGGGGAGAAGGCCTCCCTTTGGGAGTTGGGAGAGCCATTTCTGGGCCTCCCCGGGCGTCCAGTGGGGGAGACTGAGCTCGGAGAGGCCAGGTGGGCACAGACCAGCCAGGGCCCTCCTCCGGCTTCCATCTTAAGGCTGTGGGCAATGGGGAGCAATGCTGGGGGCTTTTTAAATAAAGGGTTTCCGTTTCTGTCTTCTAAAAACCTCACAACAACGTAGGGAACGACGTCTGAGGATGGAAGTGGCAGAACTCCAGGCAGGTGTGTGGACTCGGAAGGGCTGGTGGCAGTAACACCAAAAATTCGCCTCCTGTGCATTAATGCCTTTTGCGCGCCCGTGCGGTCGACTCGTGTGTGTGTGTGTGTGTGTGTGTGTGTGTGTGTGTGTGTTGGCTTTGCTCACCATTCCCTTCTTTCCGTGCCGTGCCCCGCCCCGGAGGAAATAAAGGTGTGTTCGAGTCACGTGACCTTGCGTGTTGACAGAGGGAGGTCCAGGAAATGAGGTGAGGAGCAGGGCAAGCCTGGTGGGTGCCTGGAGGCCACACCTCTGCCAGCTTCGGGGCTGAAGGAGGTGCCTGTGGTTCCAGAACAGTGCTTTCAAGATGCCAGCCCTTGTCCTCCTCTTCTGCCTTCTGAGTTGTGGCTGATGGCCCCGTCCCTGCAGGTGCTGCTCATGGGGCACGCATTTGCTGAGCCCTGTTCTGAGCTACCTTTAGAGGTGGTGTCACTCGGTCTCAGTTCCCCGCGGAACCACAGGACAGTCCAGCTCAGCCACCACCCTGCATGGTGCAGGGGGCTGGGACGTCCCGACCACACAGCCCCAAACCTCCAGGGAGCAGCCTCTGATGATCGCCAGGCAAAAGTGTCACTGGGGAAGCTGATGCCCACCCAGTGGTCAGCCCTCGGGAAAGGGTAGGTTGACATGTGGGAGTGTGTGCAGCAAAATCTCACTAAATAAGCAGTTTGCCTCTCATTTCCCTCTCACACGTATGCTGTCGGATTTCTGGGCTGCAGAGCTACCCGGTACCAGCAGACCAGCTCATGTTTGCCTGGCCCACCCTCAGTGCTAGCTGCCAGCCTCCTGAAGGGCCGCTGGTGGCCAGTCTTTTCTCCACCCTTCCCTGGCCTTCCACAGTGGCTGGGGGGACAGAGCAGCAAACCCTAAGCCAGAGAGGGCCTGAGCATGTGGGACAGACCGGGGCCATGTGTGGGGCCTGTCTTTGTCCCCAAGAGCCCCCTAAGTTCTCTGTTTGGGGGAGTAGCAGTGACTTCAGCCAACTAAACCAGTTTGTGGGCAGGTGGCAGGGATGGTGGGCCACTGGGAGGTGGGAGCAGAAGGGGGAAAGCAGGGAAAGGAGGCAGGGCGGGCAAGCTGGCAAGCCGGGCCATTTTCCTGTTGTGCCGTGGTATGTGGCAGCCCATCGTGTAGTGTCACAGAGAAAGGACTGTCTGCAGAGAACAGCTGTCCCTGAAGGCCTCCCGCTGCGCCAACCAGGGAGGGTGCACTCGAGAGGAGGGCGTGGCCAGTGCGGCCCTCGTGATCCAAGCCGGTGAGCGGCAGCCGAACCCCTTTATTGCCCTCACCCCCAGCTGTTGTTAACACTGGCCGGCGATCGTGGTTTCAGAGGCAGAGTGGACAGTCTCCGCCAATTCAGTGAAATGTCCTGTTGGGGCTAAAACTTGTATTAGCTGCAGGAAAATCAACGATGCTTTTACTGCCCCTGCTGCTAACGGAGTAACTGGCATTTATATCACGGTGTCCAGTGTCCTAAGAGCCTGTTCTTTGGAGCCGGAGAGGTTCGGATCCAAATCCCAGCTCCCGCCAGGACTAAAGAGTGACAGCCAGCAGGTCTGTTACCTCTCTGTATCTCAGTCGCTCCACCTGCAACGCGGATGAAGCGCTGTCTGTGAAGTGTTGATTTGACACCAGCCCGCTCACAGTCAGTCTGCAGTTATTGGTAGCAGGGCCAGTGGGCACATCGCACCTCATAGACGGGGAGGCCATGGCTCAGAGAGGTTCAGTGCTGGCCCCGAGTCCAACAGCACTTGTGAGTCAGAGCCGGCGGTCCGATCGCAAGGCCTCTGTCCTTCCCACTGCCCCCAGGGCCTTGGAGAGAGCACTCCCCGTATCCGCTGACTCCTCCGCTTGCTCCGGGAGTGCATGCAAACACCCTGCCTGTCTGGGAGAGTCTGTTTCACAATTTGTCCCAAGGGACATCAGGCCACAGGGGAATGTCGGCTGGCCCAAGGCCATGGCTGTCACAGTCAGCCACTGAGGACAGAGGAGAACACCACAATCCCAGCCCCTCTTCCAGGGCCGCTTCGTCCAGGGTGAGTCCTTCCGGGCAGTGGTCAGGCTGACCTAGCCTCTTCCCCAAGCATCAGTGACGGGGCCAGTGTTCCCTCCAATGGATGGCTTGGAGACGGGGGCGTGGGAGTGCACGCACAGCCGAGGTTCAACCAGACCCCCCCAGGGTCAGGCATCCCAGCCCAGTACTCCCCATGAGCATTCTGAGCACGTGGCTCCTCACAAAGGGGCTGTTCTGCAGCTCAGGCCTTCTCCTCGGGGTGGCCTCCAGCTCCCCTGAGCATGGCCAGGGAAACTCGGGTCAGGAACATGCCATCCTCAGGCCTGAAGATGGAGTGGAGGGTCAGAACTCAAAGAGGAGGGCACTGTGTGAGCCTCTGCGTCTTTGCTGTCGCCTGAAACAGCCCAGAGGTGGGACTGCGGGTAACACGGTTATGGAGGCTTATCTGAACCTGGCTCCCTCCCTTTCTGGGGCTGTGCTGGGGGCTCCAGCAGTCTTAGCAGTGTAGGCTAGCCCTGGCTGCTGGCTTTCATCAGACGAGTCCATGACCCTGAAAGGGGAAGCCAGCGGTTCCCACTGATGAGCCACACAGATTTCTGAAACACTCAGTGCCTGCCTGCTTAGTTGGGCACTGCCCTCTCTTCCCTTAGATTGTCACATTTAACAAATGACAACAGTGAGCACACTATCCATCTGTCGGTGTGGATGAATCAAAATTATACCTATTTTACTGTCAGATCGCCAAAAAACATATTTTTTTGGTGTGCCACAGAATAATACTAATTAGTCCGTGTTTTCTATGAGATGAAGAAGGTTGGAAATCTCAGGATTAAGCCAGTAGAGGAATGAGTTTTTCCGAGGAATGTGGGAAGGATCCAGGTGCTTAACCTGTATTTGCCCTGTTGAACTACCTCTCACTCTAAACAGGTCTCCCGGGGGCGAGGGTAAAGATCGGAAGTTGAGGCCACTCCCCAGAGCTGCCACCCCTGCCTTCCGGCCATGGCTGACCTGATGCTGCCTGGCTTCACGCCACTGTCTTCCCTCCTTCTGTCCCCAAGGTCTGAAGACGCCAAGTGGCTGCGAGCTCGTGGTGGGCGGGGAGCCCCAGTGCTGGGCGGAAGGCCGCTGCCTCCTCTTCGACGACTCTTTCCTCCACACGGCACTCCACGGCGGTGAGTGTCGGCCTTCCCTGCGGCCGCTTTTCAAACACGGACTCTGTTTTAAGAGCCGTTCCAGGTTTACAGAACAACTGAGCAGAACGTCCACACCACGCCCCTCCCCATACACAGTCCCCCTTTTATTAACATCTTGCTTTAGTGTAGTGCATTAGTTACCCTCAATGAGCTAATACTGACATGGCGTTGTTACCCAAAGCCGGTCGTTTAGTTGGGGTTCACTCTGTGTGGCACACTCCGTGGGTTTTGACAAGTGCACGAGGACGGACACGCACCTCGACATAATCACCCGGAATAGCTCCGCCGCCCCAGACACCTGTGCTCCCGCCACGCACCCCCGTCCCTGGGCCTGTTCCCGATGCACTCTGCCCAGAGCCCTAGGAAGCCACGATCACGTTTCTGATCGGAGAGCAGATCTTCCGGTCTTGCCGAAAGCTCACCACGTGGGTGCCGGCTCTGCGTGGGCTCTGGCCCCGGGCTGTTTGAACCTCTCCTCTCTCGCCCCCCTGCAGGTTCAGCGGAGGACGGCCCACGGGTGGTGTTCATGGTGGACCTCTGGCATCCGAACGTTGCCGCGGCCGAGCGGCAGGCCCTGGACTTCATCTTTGCTCCGGGTCGGTGAGCCCCACCCCCGTGCTGGGCTCGGCGAGCGGCCCAGGCGCGCCCGCACAGACCGTGGCGCAGCCCAGCGCCCACCGCGTCCCAATGCCACGCTCAGAACCTGCCTCAACAGAAAGCTCTTACTTGGGATTTTTCCACCACGTTGGGTCCCTATTTCCTTTTGTTATCATTAGTGGGCAATTTCCAGCCTGTATTTCCTTCGATTTTTTTTCCTTCCTTTCATTTGCTTCTGTGATTCCTTTCTGCCTACTGGCACGTTACTTTGCTCTGTGGCCGAAGGCTTGGTGCCCGTGTTGTCTGTGTCCGTGGCTACGTGGCGTATCATTCCTCTGAAATAGAGTAATCAAGCGGTTACTTGTCTGAACGTAACAACATACAACTTCTTGTGGTCACCTAAAAAGAAAAACACGAAGACAAGACACTGTACACCGTACACTGGAGAACTCGGCCTCTGCCGCTGTCACAGTCCCATGGGGACCCTTAGCCCCCCGGCAGGGGGGTGGTCTGCAGTCCCTGCAGCTGGCCGGCCCCGTGGGCAGGGTGGACACGGTCAGGGGTGGTGCCCAGGGTCACGGCCTGGAGAAACATCACCCTCTGCTCACCCCACCCCAACCCCCGTCAGGTCTCCGATGGCAGAGAGCGGTCGGCCACTGGGACTGGAGGCTTTTTTATGACACTTGTCCCCTTCAGAGCTGAGGCTGGTGTCCTCGAGAGCCCAGCCGGGGCACCCACGGGTCAGCCACGGGACGTGTCCTCCACTTACCTCACTGCCTACAGAAGCCCTACTGCGGCACCGGGTCGGGGCCACTCCCCGAGTTAGCCATCTGGACGATGAACTTGGACACCACCAGGCTGGCCCACTGGAGCCGTGGCGGGGTAAGACCTCACTCACCCAGTGACATTCTGGAAAGCCATTCTCTGGCAAAACTGGAATCGTAGATGTGACCAAAGTGTTTTGTTTTGGAGTTCCATTGCCTATGATTTTCCATGTATTTGTCTGCACATAAATGTTCAACTGCTGGACTCAGAGACAGGGAGTCGGCCCTGTGTCCTTGTCACGGCACACGGCGTGTGCTAAGCGATGGCCACCTAAGTGAACGTGCGAGCGAGGACACTGGGAAGACCTACAAACGTGAAGGACCCAGAATCCCGGAGCTGGCCTCTGGTCTCCAGGGAAAGACACAGCCAGTTGGAGGCACTGCGTCTAGAAGCAGCCCCGTTAGCCATCATGTGGCAGGGCGGCCTCCAGCCCTGCTGGAGACGCTGGGCTGAGTTAATGCATGGTGGCAGTGTCAGGTCAACGCAGCCATCGGGTGTGGCGTGCAGGCAGGTCACGTGTGTGCGGGGCCAGCGTCTCTCCGAACGGAAGCCGGCAGCTTCTGTGAGGAACAGCCGTCGGAAGGAAACACGGCCTGAGATGCACTGGGCAGTTGCTAGCCGGTGTGCAAAGAAAACGTGTCTGCAGTTGAGTACAATTTCTGCAAGATGTATTTTTCAGTGATTAGAATGCAGGAAAGGGCAGACATTTCAAAAACGCCTGAAGTCTTTCTATTCATCAGTATTTGTTCAAGAACCACCGAGGTGCATGATTTCTGTACATACCGACTGCTGTATGTTTACAAAGCCAACAGCCCGTGCAGGCGCTCACGCAGCACCTGCGCTCACGTGACATGGTTGGGGGACAGGAGGCAAATAAACGATCTTGCCGAAACCCAGAGCGAAGCGGCGAAGTCATCTGTGGGGAAGGAGGTGTGACTTGGGCGGAAGCCCTGAGTGGGGCACACGTGAGTCGTGAGTCGGGTTTGGATCATGTCACAGCAATAGGCGGCACCCTGAAGGTGGCCCCGTGAGTGAAGCAGAGGGTCCTAAAATACTGGGTATGGGGTGGAGGAGACAGCACATCCACGGAACCTTAGGGATTTGCCAGTGTTGGGCCGGCGAACAGGGACTTGGGCTGCGGATTCGGGGCTCAGTGCCAGGCGCTCATTCCCAGGTGCCCTCTGGGAGCCTCAGCATGCTCCACCACAGAAAGCCACGACATTGGTCCCCTCCCACCACGGCCGTGGTCTGGGCAGTTGCAGAGAGGCGGGTGAGGAGGAGGGTGCGTGAGGAAGTGGTGGATACACATGCCGTTGGGGTAGCAGCGGCCAGCAAGCCAGCGGCCCCCTTCTGTGGCCTGTGGCTGACTACAGGCAGGGAAGCACGTTCCTCAGTAGCTACGTTTTGAATCTTTTCCCTTTGTCCTGGAAGAGGGATAGGTGACGCTGGTGGCCTGGAGCCCGAGGAGCAGCCTGGCTGCCGGGTGCTTTCCCACGCAAGCCCCCTTCCAGCCCGCAGCCCAGAGCAAAGCAGGCAAGAGCACCCCTCGCTGGGGACCATGGTGTTTCCCACTCGCCTGAAGTGTGCCTCGCCCAGGACCCCATCGCTAAGGTGATGTATATGGTTTAGCTAGGGATGCTCAGTGTGGCCAAGGGGGCTGGCAGGCCCACCCAGCTGAAATGAGAAGTCCTGCCTCTGCCTGGAAACCGCCCCCTCAACTTCAGGGCCAGCTGCTCAAGGCCGCCTCCCAGCTCTCCCAGGCTCCTCCTCCCCCAGACCCACCTGGACTGTCTGGGTTCCGAGCCCTTCGGTGACAGTGACCGCACTCGGAACATCAAGTACCTCACAGCTTCCAGTGGGGAGGGAAGACACTCCTCATCCACTAGTTCTGGACTTTGCACAGTACAGTGCACCTGGGGTGTTTGGGGAAATACTGAGGCCCCAGCCCCACCCCCAAAGCATCTCATTTCTCGGTTCAGGGGGCAGGGTCCGGGTCCCAGTATTTGTTTCAACCCTTTCGCGCCCTGACCCCCATGTGTGGCTGGAACTGAGGGCCACTGCCCTGAATAGCAAGAATAGCAAAGACTTTGAAACCAGCCAGTTTAAGATTAGAGTCTAGGCTGTGCCCCCATGTGATGATGAGCCGGTCACTTAACCCTGGTCTCCAGGGGACAGTCAGTATTTCTAACAGACTTCTCCACCGGTACCTGATGAGCCTCCTGCAAAGCCATGACATCCTATTCTCAGTCCTTGGGTTTCCAGGACTGGACCCAGCCGCAGCTGCAGGACTTTGTTTATGATCCAGACCTGACCAATCAGAGCCTTCCAAACACCTGGCCACTTAGGGATTGGGTGAGGGCTGCACTTAGTATCCAGAACTGACCAATCAGAGCTTTCCAAACTTCTGGCCACTGGGATTGGGCCAGGGCTGGGCACCTGATCCAAATTATTTTTCTGGGACCGTTGAGAAAGAGGCAACTTTTCAAGGGGTAGAGGTGGGGATCTAGGGTAAAGAAAACCTGTGAGCAAAACCCACAGAGAAAAAACAGGTCCCACCCTGTGGAAGCCCTCTGAGCCCTAACTAGCTTTTCCATGGACCCAGCTCCACCTCTGGACTTAGGTACATGAGCCAGTAAGCTCCCCTTTTATCTTAAACCAAGTTCGAGGCCTGGTTCCTGTCCCTTGCCACCAAAAAGTCCTAATCCATTGTGTGAGCTTCATCTATACAATGAGCCTAGTGTCTACTGTCAGACTCAAAGTGGGGTTAGAATAATAGGTCAAATTCTTGGCAGACTGGATATGCTCCAGGCGTGTTTGAAAAATGTAAATCTGAGAAGCAAAGGCTAAGTACAAGGCGCTGTTTTTAAGGACCATCACGCCTGCTGCCAGCACCCGCTCCGAAACATCCACCTCCCCAGCCAGCTCCCGCTCGGCTCCCGCTCACCAGATGTAAACACGGGACGGCGCAGAGCAAGGCCACACACTCCCGCGCCGCTGACAGATGGCAGCGAGGATGCTCAGGCAGATTGCAGCGTCGGGTGGCAGGAGGCGCGCGCGGACTGATCTACTTTCTGCCTCCTCCCCAGGCACACACACCGGGCTGTTTCTGATCACCTCCCCCTCCCGCACGTCCGCACACTTCCTATGCCTTAGCCACCCCGATTCCAGGTGAAGGGGCTTCCTCCCCAAGTCCAGACTGCGCTGTGCACGCTAGGATTCCTACCTCGTGGATCCTTACAGCCACACGGGTACATAGGGGCAGCCACACACATTTGCCACGAGAAAACAGGCTCAGAGCCGGCGCCGGCTGGAGGACCCAGCTGGCCGGGATCAGAAGCCAGGCACCCAAGCTAACGGCTCAGCAGTCTTAGGCTCCAGACGGGGCCCCGGCCTCACTCTCCGAGGCACACAGAGGCCGCCCCCACCCCACCCCCCACCCCCGACCCCGCACAGGGGCTCCCTGGGGAGGCCATGGACCTTCTCAGCACACTCACGCTGAACTCCCCATTTCCAGAGGGTCCGCAGCACGCCATGCCTTTAAATACACCACATTTTCCTCTCCACTTTAATGACAACGACACTGAGTTTCAGAGAAATAAGGAAACTTGGATCCGTTTCCACAACAGCAAGTCACAGAGCTGTGACTGGAGCCCAGGTCTCTGACGCCAGAGCCCACGTGGCCCTGTTGCCACAGGAGCCAGTGGGGTCGAGTTGGAGACGAAGGGCGTGCATTCAGATCAAAGTGCCTTCTTACTGGCACACACAGGAGGTGGCTTGAGTCACCCACCCCCTGCCCAGGAGGCCTTACTACGCAGTCCCACGGTCAGGGCCCTGGGCCCTTCCCCGCGTGCCCTGGACCCAGCTGGTGAGGAAGGCAGGGCAGGAGAGAATGGCTGTCACGCAGCTTGGACTCAGGCAATCAAGAATGGCCTCTTCCACCCTGGCTGGTGTGGATTGGTGGTTGAGTGCTGGCCTGAGAAACAAAGGGTTGCTGGTTCGAATCCCAGCCTAGGACACATGCCTGGGTTGTGGGCCAGGTCCCCATGTGTGAGCTTCATCTATACAATGAGCCTAGTGTCTACTGTCAGACTCAAAGTGGGGTTAGAATAATAGGTCAAATTCTGAGCAGACTGGATATGCTCCAGGCGTGTTTGAAAAATGTAAATCTGAGAAGCAAAGGCTAAGTACAAGGCACTGTTTTTAGGGGGCATGCAAGAGGCTCCCACACATTGATATTTCTCTCCCTCGTTCTCCCTCTCTAAAAAATAAATAAATAAAATCTGAAAAAGAAAAGAAATGGCTTCTTCTCGGCCCTTGATAGGATTCAAAAGGCATTCTGGATCTTATCCCCAGGAGAAGTACCACTGGTTTCAGGTCAGGACGTTTGAAATAAACAGAGAGGAAGTGTCCTTTTTAAACCTCGAAGCCTTCAGAACCTTCACCTTAAGCTTTCCAAGTTCAATCAGTGTGTTAAGATCCAGAGTATCTTTTTTTTTCTTCTCTAAACTGGGATGGCAAGTGTTGATCTTATACTCTGCCCCCCCCCCCACCCTGGTCTCCTCACAGAGGGTCCCAGGGGAAGGGGACAGGGGAATCAGTCCCCTCTCCTGCTGTTCTTTTCCCAGGACAAGTCAACAGTCAAGAGTGGGGGCTGGATG